>SJYT01026587.1:255173-312301 GCA_006410635.1 Cephalophus harveyi | reverse complement strand
GTATGGATGTGAGAGTTGGACTATAAAGAAAGCTGAGCACAGAAGAACTGATGCTTTTGAACTGTAGTGTTGGAGAAGACTCTTGAGAGTCCCTTGGACTGCAAGGAGATCCAACCAGTCCATCCTAAAGGAGATCAATCCTGAATGTTCATTGGAAGGACTGATGTTGAAGCTGAAACTCCAATACTTTGGTCACCTGATGTGAAGAGCTGAATCATTTGAAAAGACCTGATGCTGGGAAAGATTAAAGGCAGGAGGAGAAGGGGATGACAGGATGAGATGTTTGGATGGCATCACCGACTCAATGGAGATGAGTTTGAGTAAACTCCGGGAGTTGATGATGGACAGAGAGGCCTGGTGTGCTGTGGTCCATGGAGTCACGAACAGTCAGACACAACTGAGCGACTGAACTAACTGAACCTAAGATGAAAAGGAAAGACAGGAAATTAGCAAAATGCCACTTCCATTTTTTTTTTTTTTTGGTAACCAGTTAGTTTAGGTAATTTGAAAGATGATAGTAAAACAAACATTGGAGTCAGTACTATTGAGGTGGATGAACCTAGATTCTATTATACAGAGTGAAGAAAGTGAGAAAGACAAATATCACATATTAACGCATATATATGGAATCTAGAAAGATGGTACTGACGATCCTACGGGTAAGTTAGCAAAGAGACACAGGCATAAAGAACAGACTCTTGGACTCAGTGAGGGAAGGAGAGGATGGGTTGATTTGAGAGAATAGCACTGAAACATACACATTGCCAGATGCAAAATAGATAACCAGTGAGAGTTTGATATATGACGCAGGGCACCCAAAGCTGGTACTCTGTGACAACCTGGAGGGATGGGGTGGGGAGGGAGGTTGGAGGGGGATTCAGGATGGTGGGGACACATGTATGCCTATTGCTGTTTCATACATATGTATGGCAAAAGCCATCACAATATTATAAAGTAATTATCCTTCAGTTAAATAAATAGAGCTTTAAAAAGTGGTTTGTGTTTTACTGTAAAGGCTGTTGTATACAGCAGTTTTTCACTCCCTGTGTAGGAAGTAGATGAGTTACAGAAGTGCAGAGATACTGGTCTCTTAAGCCCTCTTTGGATCAGCCAGCAAAATATGGGTGGTCAGAGATACCAGACCCATCACCTCTGGCCAAGAGCAGACTCTTCCACTTGTCAAAGTGCCCTCTAAAGATATCATCATCTTCTATACCTGACAGGGGCAGAAAAGGTTATGAATCACTGACACACCAAGCTAAAGACTATGCCTTCTAGACAGGAGAGAGCCCCTGAAAATGTTATTCAGGGAAGTGGAGGCAGCAGGAGACATTAGAGATGGGGAGCCAACCTCAGAGACTGTTACCTTAGCCAAGAGAATGGAGGGTAAAGACTTCAGGTCTTTCTCAGCTGGATCACTGTGGAGCACCCGGTGTCATTCTACTGAACGGAACTCATGCTCTGTGTGGCAAGGACTTATCTTAGAGACACAGGGACTCTGGGATAGCAGAGCAAAAAAAATATTTTTGTAAAGAGGCTTCCTGTTGAGAACACGAGAGAATATTTAGGTCTAGCAATCAGGCTTTGGGGATTTCCCAGGTGGCACTAGTGGTAAAGAACCAGCCTGCTGGTGCAGGAGACACAGGAGATGTGGGTTTGATTCCAGGGCTGGGAATCCTCCTCCCTGGAGGAGGTCATGGAAACCCACTCCATGCCGGGAGCCAGCGTGAGGAACTCTGCCTGTGGCAAAGGTCATGAGGAAGGAGGCTCGGCATATGCAAAGGTGGGATTGAGCCTCAGGAGACCCCCTGTTCCCAAGCATCTACCCCCAAAACCAGAGTCTGCCTACTTTACTGCTTTATGCTCTCACCTACACCTCTGACTTTACAGGGGGCTATCCTCCCTCACTTCTCTCTGTAAAGGAGTTAACTTAGGACTCAAGATAATAAATCTCCTGGGTGTGACAAGGGTGTCTCAGGTCAAACCTCTCTGCTGGCAGACTAGCTTGTGTGACAGGATTATCCATGATTGTTTACAACCTCTCAAACATAAACAGCACAGAGAATTTGGAGTATTTGGAAAGTCTTAGTTAGCATAGGGTTTTTCTAAAGATAAAAATCATGTTGGTGCAGGGTTTCATTGCTGAGTTAATGATTGCTGCCAGGCCTCCATAGCAAAGCACCTGGGAGTATGTTAATCAATGTGATTAGAATGTAGAAAAAGAAATATAGTAGTTTTGATGTTAGCAATACTAGACTTTTGAGTTAATGAATTTTCTCTTTGTTATATAGATCACTGTGCTCCTCTTTCTTTGTTATAAATCACTGTGTCCTTGCTATGCAAGAATGTGACTTTATCACTATCTTAAGACTAAGTAGATCTTAAGGGGAAACAAGTTTTCTGATCAACTAACCTTTATCAATAGAAAGTAAGGTGGGGCCATAAAATGTTGATCAGTCTCCAGACCGGAAGATATTGTGAACAAATGTAAGACCCTTGTAAGAACAAAGATATGCTGATAAGGGTCTATCTCTATTATAACTAAAAGTATAAAAGTGGACCTGGAAAATAAAGAAATGGGACCAGTTCTGGAAAGACTGGTTTCCCCCGTGTGGTCTTTTCTCATTCTCTTTTTTTCTGGTTGAATTCCCATCTGGAGTGTGGAGGTTTGCCATGTCTACTTACTTGCCCTGGCTTCTAAGACCCACGTGAGAGGGAGCCCAAGGCGGGGCACCCTTCGCTATTCAAGCGGGCGCTGGTAGCCTACGTAGATGGTGCAAATTCCTTGTCTTGGAGTTTTATTGGTTTTCCACGTAAACCAAGTTATTCAGCCTCTTTTTCTCCACTAATTTTCCTACTACACTATTTTTTCTTCACTATTTCTACACTATTTTTTTCTCTCTTTATATTTCTAATTAAATAGCTCTTTCCTAGGATGCCGACTCCGTCCCCACTTCGAATTACCCTGGATCCACCAGGGCTGGACCTCTACTACACTATTTTTTCTTCACTATTTCTACACTATTTTTTTCTCTCTTTATATTTCTAATTAAATAGCTCTTTCCTAGGATGCCGACTCCGTCCCCACTTCGAATTACCCTGGATCCACCAGGGCTGGACCCCAGCAACTCCAGTCCTTGCCTGGAGAATCCCATGGACAGAGGAGTCTGGCAGGCTGCAACTGATAGGGTTGCAAAGAGATGTACATGACTGAAGCAATTTAGCATGCACACACACAGTCAGGCTTTGGCTCACAAAATCACTACTTTGAGCAAAATGGGTGAGGCCAAGGTGCTGCTCAAACTTCTGGGGTGAAGGTATGATTCAAAAAGTAGTTTTCGATGATATAAAAACCCAGTGGGCATATTGGCTCAGCCTGTGATCCAACCGATTGTCCATGAGAAGAAACTGTTTTGGTAGAGACCAGAATATGAACTCTAAGACCATAGGAATTTGGTCTATATGGGTCACTGGTCTTCACTGCCTATATTAGTGCCTGAAACTTTTAGGCATTTAATAGATATTTGTTGAATAAAAGTATGATACCACTATGTTGAGTGTTGACATGTATGCTTACATGCTAAGTCACTTTAGTAATGTCTGACTCTTTGTGATCCCATGGACTGTAGCCCACCAGGCTCCTCTGTCCATGGGATTCTCCAGGCAAGAATGCTGGAGTGGGTTTCCATGCCCTCCTCCAGGGGATCTTCCTGACCCAAGGATTGAGCCCATGTCTCTTCTGTCTCCTGCAATGTCAGGCAGATTCTTTACCACTAGTGCCACCCATATAAACAGTAACCACTCATTTTTCTATAGCAGAGATTTTAGACTTGAAAGATTTATATGTGTGGAGACAGAGAGAGACAGCGAGAGACATAAAGAGAGATTGCTTTACTTTGTTTAGGCTAAAACACCTAAGGGATGAGATGAACAATGGAACTTCAATTCCACTGCTCAGCTCTGATGCAGTGGCTGCATCTGAAAAAGTGACTGGGAATAAATACAACAGCTAAGGAGTCACTAAGTGACAAGAATGATGAAGCCCAGGAGGCCCAGCACCAGCAGGGCTTTTGGCAGCAGTCAAGCTCCACAACAAACTTTCAGGGTACATTCTGAGCGGTGGGTGTCCCCATGTTGGCAACGTACATGGAGATGGGGAGGGAGAAGGTAGGAATCCAGGAATAACGGTGTAATAGTGGGGTGATGGACTAGAGAAAATTGTTAGTATCCTTCATACTCATGGGTATGATCAGAAACTGCTGGCATGGTTCAGGGAAACAAGCATTACACATGCATTCACAAGAATCTGAATCTGCTATACTCCAGCTGTACCAACACAGAGCCAGTGAAACGGACCATAGTATGGAAAATATAGAGTGTGATTTACTTCTGTCAACTTGTAAAGCTGAGACAGATTTCTGCAGCTGCAATGGGCAAGGGATCCAATGAGCTCATTAATATGTCAATAGCCTATCACGTGCACAGCGTTTTTCTAGGTCCACAACTCTCTCCACAGTTCTCAAGTCCAGAATCTTCTGGAAATCCAAAATTTTAATTTTTTATCCATTTGGTGATTGAAGTAATGTAAGGCTACTTTCAAGTTTTGTCTCATTTACTGTGAACATCCACACCTTTGGTTGCTGAAATTTAACTACTATTGAGTCTGCTCCAGATGCTGTTGGAGGTATTGCTTAATGAATGGTACATGCACCAAATAACCTTTCCAAAATCCTGAGCTTTCTGTATTCTGAAACTTATATTGCCTCAAAGGCTTGCAATAGTGAGACAAAGAAGTAACAACACTGAATACTCCTTTCTAAAAAAGAGAAAAAAATTAGAAGCACATAGCCTGTAGCAATTGTGAGATCTAAATAGACACACATCGAGGGACAGGGACTATTCCCTGATTAAGGCCCCTTTCTTCTCTTTTGAAGTATGCTTAGTTGCTAAGTTGTGTCTGACTCTTTTGTGACTCCATGGATTGTAGCCCAGCCCACCAGGCCCCTCTGTCCATGGGATTTCCCAGACAAGAATATTGGAGTAGGTTGCCATTTCCTCCTCCACTCTCTAATCTGTTTTGTTCTTACCCTCTGGACTACTTGCTTAGTCCTCTGAGAGGTCTTTCTTTTTCCATAAGAAATAGCCCAGTTTTGTATTTGAATAGTTCTCTCAGGCAGCTTTACACCTGTAGGAAGTTGAGGCCTCAGAGGCTTCTGAATTCATCTCTGTCCCTTTAATTCTGAATCGATACAACTCCTTTAAAGAACTTTATAAGATTTCTATGGATCAGACTATAATTTCCTCTATTAGACAAAAAAACAGGCTCCCTATTATCAAAACTGTGTTGTGTTCAGTTGCTTCAGTCAAGTCCAACTCTTTGCCCCCCTATGGACTGTAGCCCACCAGGCTCCTATGTCCATGGGATTCTCCAGGCAATAACACTGGATGGGTTGCCACGCTCTGCTCCAAAAGATCTTCCCGACCCAGAGATCGAACCTGCATCTTTTGTGTCCTGCATTGCAGGCAGTTGCTTTACCAATTGAACTAGCTTCTTTCTAATTTCAGAAATGTGTCAAATTTGGGTAACATGTCTGAATTCACAGAAGAACTTTTGTTTAGGTGAGAGGTCTACCAGACACCACCTTATATCATTCTGAGGTTTTATGAAAGGGTCTTCCAGCCACACCCTTCATTCGATCTTGCCCCCATAGCCTCATTTTGTTGAAAATAGCCTGATATTAATTTTTAAACACATTCTAATTTTGACAGTGTTTTTCAACCCAGCGCATCTTGGGACTTCTATATTTTCTCTAAGTTCTATTACAAACTGAAAGGTTCTTTCTTTAGTTAATCTCGCTCTTCCTGCATTTTATTATACACAGCTATAAAAAGCCAACTCGTACTTGTAACATTCTGCCTGGAAATCTCCTAGCCGGATCCACCAGTTTATGGGAAAAAATTTCTGTCTTCCAAGTGTAGCAGGCAACATTTGCCAGTTGTGTGGCTACTATATAACAAGGATGTTTCTTTTTCCTCCATTCTCCAATAACAATTTCCCTTAATCTCCCAGCCTCTTTAGACACCAATCGTTTTCTCTCAGCCTCTGCAGACACCAGTCTCCCCATCACCAAAGCCAATGCCACCTGTTTTAGATTTTTCTTATGACAACACGCCATTTCTATGTACTAACTTCTGCTTTAGTTAACTATTTTGTATTTAGCCATCCTAAAACCTAGTGACTTCAACAACAATGACTTCTTGCTTTCTGTATAGTTCTGTGGGTTGACTGGGATGTTCATCTAATGGTTTCATGTGTTTATTCATGCTGGAGAGTTGTCTGAGCTGAGAGGTTCAAAACAGCCTCACTCTTGGGTCTAATGATCGGTATTGACTATTGCTGGGGAGTCTTCATTCTCTTTTACGTGATCTCTCATCTTCTAGTAGACTATACCAGCTTTCCTAAATAGTGATATCAAGGCATCATTCCAGGAGGGCAAGGGCAGAATCTTTAAGACATAATGAAGCCCTAGCTTTGGAATTTGTATGATGTCATTACTTCCATATTCTGTTGGTCAAGGGGCCAGTACATGCTGAAGGAGGCTGAGAAACATATCTGTTTCTGGATGAGAAGAAGGCAAAGTCACAGTGCAAGGGGGTATGCATACTGAAATGGAGGATGTTTGTGGCCATTGAGCAGTGTATTAGACTAGAATCTGTTTGAATGAATGAATGAATGCTTAATTTTTATTTGGGGAATGACCATGGCATTAGTCCCAGATCTCTACTTCTTGACTCCAGCTCCAAATGCAAGGCAGTGTGTTAAGGCTGGGCTCGGAAATCAGACTTGTGATATGACATTTTTTTGAGTGACTATTCTCTGATCGCTTGACTTTCTTAATCCTTGTCAACAACGGTGTCTCTTTTTCTTTTTTACCATTGGTGACTATTTTGTTTATTAATATGTGTTCAGTTCAATTCGGTCACTCAGTTGTGTCCACCTCTTTGAGACCCCATGGACAGCATCACACAAGACTTCGCTGTCCATCACCAACTCCCAGAGCTTGCTCAAACTCATGTCCATCCAATCGGGATGCCATCCAACATCTCAGCCTCTGTTGTCCCCTTCTCCTCCTTCCTTCAACCTTTCTCAGCATCAGAGTCTTTTCCAATGAGTCAGTTCTTCACATCAGGTGACCAAAGTATGGTGTATGTATATAGAATGGAGCATGGGACTGTTTATTCAGAATCCACTTTTATCTATTTCATTATTACACTATTTTAAAGATTTGATTCAAGAGACACATAAGACACTTCTTACTGCATCAGAGAAAGCAAACATTCTGTGGAATGGCAACACATCCAACCTGGCACAGAGGAGGTTTTTGTAATTCTCTAAAACCTGAGTAAAACACTTATTCACCTTGGATAAGAAGAGGGGGGAAAGGATTAAGCAAGAACAGAACCATTTCTGATTATTTACCAATCAAAACAATGGGGCCTTGAATATTCTATCTTTGCTGTTCCCTAGGTCACATTCTAGATTAATGTAGCTGCTGCTGCTGCTGCTGCTAAGTCGCTTCAGTCATGTCTGACTCTGTGTGACCCCGTGGACTGCAGCCTACCAGGCTCCTCCGTCCATGGGATTAATGTAGAGGAACAGATAAATCTGATTTAGAATCTAGGCTCTACCATTTACTCATTATGTGACCTTGAATAGTATTTAAATGATTTGACATATCTGCTTCATCAGATTTGTAGGATAAAATTGCACGTTGAATTATAGAAACAAAGTAGGGGAGCCTGGTGGGCTGCCGTCTCTGGGGTCACACAGAGTCATACACGACTGAAGTGACTTAGCAGCAGCAGCACATTAGTGAATGTCCGTTTTCTTTCTCTATCTATGTCACTAGATTCCAAAGGACATCTAATACAAGATTAGGACTATAGATTTATAAGCAAAAGTCAGCTGTTGATAATCTGTAAGCTAGGAAATTATAAAAATAAAAAGGTCTGGGAAATAAAATTCTCAGCTACACATGGTTTCTATATTATTTTCTTCTATGTTGTTCTGCATTGTATATATTATTTTAGAGATTGTGAAGAAGTATATTAGTATAATCTCCATCTAGTAATAGATTATCCAATTAAACCCTAAAGATACATTTAAGATACTAGAACATTAGGACACTGGACATAATTAGAAAGTTGTGATACTTGATATTAGTTGATTTTAAAAGAGCTAAGAAATAGTTACCAAGGGAAAGCCCAAAACAGTGTAAGACTTTCCTACACATAAGTATTTTTAAATATTTTCTTTGTTTTTATTTTGAAATACACAGTATAGAAGGAACTATTAGTTTTATCTGTATTTTATGTCTCTGATCCAGCTTTCCCTTCACATACCATATAAAATTTGAGGCTTAGAATAGCATTACTAGAAATAAAACAGAGACTAAATAGGACACCCATTCATAATAAGAATAATTAATAAATATTGGTTGCTGATGGATTGTAAAGATTGATGGCAAGGGAAAGGTCAGTTATCTCACTACAATCTTACAGTGACATACTTGAGAAAATTCTATAAAATGAAAAGTGATGAATTATGACCCTGGCACATCTAGAGTTCTACAGATAAGATATTCAGGTTTACTTTCTGCAAGATATTTCATCCATGCAAAGTTCTTCAGTTTGGTCCCCAGTTTGAGCTGAATATGTTCAGTCAAATATTAGTGCCCTCACTTAAGTTAATATTATCAAAATGCTGTTTTTCTTCTTTTACACATTTTTGAGTCCAGGAAACATTTCCACTGTGTTTTTAATGCCCCAGAACATCTAGCCCTGTGAGACCTGAAGGTAATGAAGTAGATACAAATGACACAAGTCTGTGGTGATCATACTTTTCTTCCAAAAACCCATAGAGATTCAAATAGTTTAAAAACCAGTAGACTAAGTCAGTAAACTAAACAGAAACACATCTTTTCTCCTGTGATGTAGGTTTAACTCCAGTATAGGAATTCAAGGAAGACAGTCAACTGGTCTTCAAATTTTTACTGCAAGTTTTCTTTTATAAAAAGAGCAGATGAGTTTCTTAAAAAGTCATGGAGTCATAGTGTCTAAACCCTGCAGAGGTGCTTATACATCTGGACCTGTATGGAAACTGGGAAGCTGTATGGAACTGAAATAAAAGTACTATGTGAACTGAAGCCATATACCACAAACACATGCATTTATCTGGGAGATGACAAACTCCTATGCTGTCTATCTTCAAAAAAAAAAAAACCTGATCATTATTCCATTCTTCAGATAGTACATCTCCAAATGTATGTTTGGGGATGCAGGTGGTATCCTGAGGCGTATCAGAAATAATTCAAGTAGCACAGACACATTTCTCCTCTGGCAGGAAGCTATGCTTGGATTCCAACAGTAACTCAGCAATAAGAATCCCGTGTAAGAGTTATTAAGTGGGCCACAAAAAACCTCCTCCAGTAATTGCTACCTCTTCTTCCTCTATGCCTTGAATAGAAGAATATGAGAAGGCCCTGTTCTTTGTGATTTGAGGCAATCAATATGCATATTACCTTTTTAACTGTGAATTTAAAACACTATTAAGCATCATCTTCCTAAAGCTTTATTTCCAGTAATGTTAGCACTTTTTAATTGATCTTATAAAACTCAACAAAAGCTACTACATGCTTGTTTTAAAAAAAAAAGGAAAAGAAAATCCTCTAGTGAGCATGTAATAGTGAGTTCTAGAAAGCCAGATAATTTCTTTGCTTAATAATAGTTTTCTTTCCTCTTGGCTGCAGATTCTCATAACTAGCACCATGCCAAACATTCGAAGATTGGATTATGGCCTGTCGTACTTGATTATTTTTGTCAGCATGCTGACCCGGGGTGCCCTTTTCTTGTGTTGTTCCTTCTGTTTCCATTTTTCATGTCATCCAGCTTTTCATCTTGTCAATCAGCTTTTGACTTCCTGATTAAAGTGTCTGTCACAGGAGCAGCCTGGTCTCCAGTCAGTTGTTTAATTTGTTCCTCATGGCATCCAATTGAGTTATTCATCTGGCCCAGCTGTTCCCAAGTGCTTCCAGCATCACTTTTTCATGTGTTTGGGTTTAACCTCTATATCTATGTACAACAGTGTGAATTGTTCCATTCATACTGTTGACTGTGGATTGCTTTGCCTTCCTAATGCCTTGACGCTATGAGGCTGGCTGCTATGCTGTGGCCAAACCAATGGAGAGAGGCAATATTTCAATCTGATGTTATGGTAACGACTACAACTAAACAGACTAGTTTTCAAGAATTACAGCAGGCCCCCCTTTTTAACAATTAGGACGATGTAATGGAAACTCTGGGCTATTCGGATTCAGACCCACCCAAAAATAATGTTGATGGTGCTTGGCAGAGGAAAGGAAATCTCAGTCTGCCAATATTGTGGATATTGCTGTGAATGCTCCAGGACCTATTTGTTGCATTAGATGACATGAGATACTCTCTTGGCCTGAATTGGTGAAGATACCCAACTGGAAAAATGAAATTAAGTAAATCTGCTGAGTTTGCAAATGAAAGCTTGTCTTCTAGTGGTAAGATGATTTATATCATTCAACATTCAAGAAGCCACATAATGCAACAGGAAACTGGAGGAAAAGAAAACTAGGGTACATTTCCCCCACTCTCCCTTTTAGCAACTCAAACCTAATCAATTCAAAATTTCAGGAGATTGTTCATGAGTGAGCCATTCCTTCCTGATATTCCTATCATGTTTCTCCTGCACCCCCTACAAACTTGAAATGGTAATTCCATTATAACCATCATGAAAATAACCAGAGACTGTGTGCCTAGGACTTAAAAGAATGTAGAATGACTTTAATAAGAATCAGGCAGAAGGTTAACATAGCTTCACAACCTACCTCCCAGTTTGGTTTGATTTCATGGAAATATTTAAAAGGAATTCAGTTGCTTCTCCTGTGAGAATATGCATTCATTTTCTTAGGCTAGTAACAGAGGCTATAGTGAAATGATGCAGAAATCCTAAACAGAATAAAATGTTAGTAACATAATATATGGGCAAGGATATAGCCAAAAGCTTAGGAAACAAAATTATTTTTCTGACTATGGATTTTTACAGAGTATTTTGAATTTTATCTGAGAGGTATTATACTTACATTAACTTATATTATTAATAATATTGCAACTTATTTACAGAGTTTTTATGTGTTTCATTTTTAATTAGAAAAACTATTATCAAGCAAATATGACTTCAAATGGTAAAAATAAAATGTTTAGTGGTCATACATCATGGAGAAAATATACTTTGAAAGGTATATTTTTGTTTTTTTCCAGACATATAAACTCTAGAGGTTTCCCAGTGGAGGTTACCATGATGTATTGCTCAGGAAAATAGTTTTTTTCAATCTGTACCATGAAAGGTTTTCTTTGTTGTCTTAGGCAGATTCCTTTTTCCAGTTTTTCCAAACAAGTGTCTGGAGGAATATTACCCCCATGAGTCTTTCTCACTATTATGCCCAGGAAAGCGATTCTAGTGAATTGGTACTCAATATTCATTGCATTCTTCTTCCAGTCTGTCTTACTGTGCTGTAGAGGCTATGAAGTTAAACATCACATTTGCTAGACTCCCTTGCAGCTAGGGTTCTAGATATGCTTTAGATCTGTCTGATCAGATACACTTATGAAATATATGAAAAAGGGGAAGTGAAAAAAAGACCACTACTTTACCACTACTATTGACCGTGTTGGGAAGCACAGCCCAGGAAGTACCGAGTTTTTCTGTAGAAATGCTAGCAGATGTCACTGGGGTTAAGTGGCATGGTAAGGAATGATCATTGTTTCTTGAGGAGAGACTGGATAAGCACAGCACAACTATGAAGCCAATAGTTGTAAATGTAGCATATTAACCTGAATCCCATGTGGAAAGTGTGCCCTTGGAGCTTATAGTACAGGTGGCTTCCTGCTTCTCCATCTTTCTGATTGTGAATTCCCTGGTGGGTTTTATTGTTGTTGTTATTTACTCACTCAGTCATGTCCAACTCTTCTGTTACCCCATGGACTGCAACCCACCAGGCGGCTCTGTCCATGGGATTTCTCAGGTAAGAATACTAGAGTGGGCTGCCATTTCCTTCTCCAGGGAATCTTCCTGACCCTGGGATTAAACCAGCATCTTCAGCGTTGGCAAGTGGACTTGTTACCACTGTGCCACCTGCAAAGGTCCCCTGGTGGGCTAGATCTATGTTTTTCTAGGAGATGTTTCTGGAGTTCTAACCCATAGACTGCTCTTCTTCTTCCAATGGATTGCAAGCTCATTATTCCCTATAGCAAATCCATTTCTAATTTAATAAGCCATTTTTAACTGCAAATTCATCCTGATTGGTAGAGTCTATCTTTTCACTTTTTCAAAAATCCCTTGCTTTACACACAGTATCACACTACAAAGAGCAGATGCTTTGAAGTCATATGTATTATCATTGGCTACTTTACTTCAGATAAATTTATGAACTTATCTAACATCTGCTGGATCATGGAAAAAGCAAAAGAGTTCCAGAAAAACATCTATTTCTGCTTTATTGACTATGCCAAAGCCTTCGACTGTGTGCATCACAATAAACCGTGGAAAATTCTGAAAAAGATGGGAATACCAGACCACCTGACCTGCCTCTTGGGAAATCTGTATGCAGGTCAGGAAGCAACAGTTAGAACTGGACATGGAACAACAGACTGGTTCCAAATAGGAAAAGGAGTACGTCAAGGCTGTATATTGTCACCCTGCTTACTTAACTTCTATGCAGAGTACATCATGAGAAACGCCAGGCTGGAAGAAGCACAAGCTGGAATCAAGATTGCCAGGAGAAATATCAAGAACCTCAGATATGCAGATGACACCACCCTTATGGCAGAAAGTGAAAAGGAACTCAAAAGCCTCTTGATGAAAGTGAAAGAGGAGAGTGAAAAAGTTGGTTTAAAGCTCAACATTCAGAAAACTAACATCATGACATCCGGTCCCATCACTTCATGGGAAATAGATGGGGAAACAGTGGAAACAGTGTCAGACTTTACTGTTTTGGGCTCCAAAATCACTGCAGATGGTGACTGCAGCCATGAAATTAAAAGACACTTACTCCTTTGAAGGAAAGTTATGACCAACCTAGACAGCATATTAAAAAGCAGAGACAATACTTTGCCAACAAAGATCCATCTAGTCAAGGCTATGGTTTTTCCAGTGGTCATGTATGGATGTGAGAGTTGGACTGTGAAGAAAGCTGAGCACCGAAGAATTGATGCTTTTGAACTGTGGTGTTGGAGAAGACTCTTGAGAGTCCCTTGGACTGCAAGGAGATCCAACCAGTCCATTCTATAGGAGATCAGTCCTGGGTGTTCACTGGAAGGACTGATGCTGAAGCTGAAACTCCAGTACTTTGGCCACCTCATGTGAAGAGTTGACTCCCTGGAAAAGACTCTGGTCCTGGGAGGGATTGGGGGCAGGAGAAGGGGACGACAGAGGATGAGATGGCTGGATGGCATCACTGACTCGATGGACATGAGTTTGAGTGAACTCCGGGAGTTGGTGATGGACAGGGAGGCCTGGCGTGCTGTGATTCATGGGGTTGCAAAGAGTTGGACATGACTGAGCGGCTGAATTGAACTGAACTGAACTGAAATTTCAGTTCCCTCATCTCACCAGAATAATACCTAAATGGATAGTGGATGTAAAGATAAATGGGATAATAAATCTTAAGAGTCTCAAACATGGATGCAAACATTCAATTAATGTCAGTACTCTTCTTCAGTGTTTAAACTGAAACAGTCCATTTCCAACACAGCATTTTTTCCATTAAGCTAATCAAAGATCACTTTTAGTGAGGAAAACAAAAGCTATAGGACAGTATTGTTATGTTTATATAAAAGCACATCCCCATGTCAATCTGGATCGAGTGAGTCAATTACTTTTCAATACCAATACTGAGGCTTACACAGGGAACTAGATCCACTGAGACTTCCAGGTGGCTATATTTAACTCTTTGGAAAATAAAATAAATTATATATGTATATATATATTCCATGGAAGCAAAGAGCCCCAGGTGTTATGTATGTACATGCTTGCTTATTGCCATGAAAAATGAAGCAACCAACCCTCAATCCAAGAAGACTCTTTCAAGGATGATAGTATAATTTTAACCCTACTTCCTTATCTAAGCCTAGGAACGTGTCTCATTTGTTATTGTTGCTCAGTCGCTAAGTTGTGTCTGACTCTTTGTGACCCCAAGGACTGCAGCACGCCCGGCTTCCCTGTCCTTCACTATCTCCCAGAGTTTAGGCAAACTCATGTGCATGGAGTAGATGATGTCATTCAACCATCTCATCCTCTGTTGCCCCCTTTTCCTCCTGCCCTCAGTTAGTAACACAATAACACAGCACTCTCATTATTTTAGACAAAATAACTTTGGGTTATCACCAGACATTTTCTTTGAAAAGAGTCCATCCAGCTACATGAAGCATGAAGGCATTTCAGAATCCTTCTTAATCTTTCTATAAGATTTAGGCATTTTACTATATCCCATATTATTAACCTAAAAAGTGCATATCCTTTTAGGAACAATGAATCAAAATAGAAAGATTCACTCAAACAAAAGTAAGACACGTACCCAGATTTTGAAGTAAAAATGGAACTGAAATTCAGCAGCCACATGTTAGAAGATACTGTGGTGGTCTGGAAATGGCATCTACCATCTAGAGGCTTGAGTTTAAAACTCAGTAAATGTCACAAGAAGAGAGGACTCTTTGAGCATATTCGACTGCTGCTGCTGCTGCTGCATCGCTTCAGTCGTGTCCAACTCTGTGCGACCCCATAGACAGGAAGGTAGAAATGAGAACCCTCTGAGGCAGAACCATCAACGGCTCCATCCTCTGAAAAGAGCTGCTAGAAACACACGCATTGAGCCAGGAAAATGGCAAGAAATTCTGCCATCGCCTGGGAATCTGAGTCAAAAAGAAAAGAAATCATCATGGAAAGTAAGAGGGTTGATTTTACATGTTTTATGGGATACAAGAATGATCAAACCAATAAATTTGTAGAAAAAATTGATATGAGTCAACTTGCATCAGCATGTGCTAAGTTGCTTCAGTCATGTCTGATTCTTTGTGTCCTTATGGACTGTAGCCAAACAGGCTCTTCTGTCCATGAGATTTTCCAGGCAAGAATACTGGAGGGGGTGTCACTTCCTTCTCTAGGGGATCTTCCCTACCCAGGGATCAAACCTGCATCTCTTAAGTCTCCTGCCCTGGGAGGCATGTTCTTTACCACTAGCACCACCTGGGAAGCCTAATCAGCACATTCAAACTCAAAACCCTTTTGGGGAAAAAGAACTAAAGCTTATTTAGTTCTCTCTGTATCATACACACACACACACACACACACACACAGCCTGCTTCTAATGACTTCACAATGAAACATTTTTAAAAACACAGAAGGAAACAATACTTCATTAGCAAGATTAAATATACACAATCCCCAAATTTGAAATTACAGAATCTGAAAAATCTATATATGTTTAAAATTATAGCAAAAGAAATAGAAACCACATGGCAAGAATAAGACACTATCAAGACATGTTTTAAAAGAACCAATGACATAAAATACAATGTCAAAGTGAAAATGTTAGTTGCTCAGTCCTGTCTAACTCTTCATGACCCCATGGACTATAGCCTGCCAGGCTCCTCTGTCCTTGGGATTTCCCAGGCAGGAATACTGGAGTGGGTCACCATTTCCTTCTCCAGGAGATCTTCCTGACCCAGGCATCAAACCCACGTCTTCTGTATCTCAAGCATTGGCAGGCAGATTCTTTACTACTGTGCCACCTAGGAAGCCTGAAATTATGTTCTAATTATCCACAGTGAAAACTTGCTTATTGTTTGCTTTCTCTTCTCTATTTCCCAATTCCTCTACTGTCTTTCTGGGAATACCTCAAAATAAACTAATAGTATTTGAAACCCTATCTCAGGGTCTTCTGAAGAATCCCAAACTCAGCAACAAGTTTGATTTAGCATCATGTTATCAACATAATGGACCAGCTTGATATCCTATGTAATATTAAAATAATCAAAGTTCCTTAGAACTATATTGTGAATGAGCATTTTAGTTTATACAGTACTTAGTCAAGACTATGAAAATATATTGATGTCTCTCCCAGGAGAATGGAACCTATTTTAACCTTTTTTTTTTTTTTTTAAATATTTGAAGTGTAATTGACATAAAACATATTAGTTTCAAGCATACAACATAACTAACATTTGTATATTTTGCAAAATGATCACCATAGTAAGTCTAGTTAACAGACTTTATGTCATTATACAGACTCACAAAAAATTAATTTTCTGTTGTTGATCCTTATTGATGAGCATTAAAAAGTACCCATTCACCAGATCTGTAGCCTCATATAACATTTTGAAGGCAGGGTAATAAATTCTAGTAAAAATAAAGCTGCTGCTGCTGCTGCTAAGTCGCTTCAGTCGTGTCCGACTCTGTGCGACCCCACAGACGGCAGCCCACCAGGCTCCCCCGTCCCTGGGATTCTCCAGGCAAGAACACTGGCGTGGGTTGCCATTTCCTTCTCTAATGCATGAAAGTGAAAAGTGAAAGTGAAGTCACTCAGTCGTGTCCGACTCTTAGCAACTCCACAGACGGCAGCCCACCAGGCTCCCCCGTCCCTGGGATTCTCCAGGCAAGAACACTGGAGTGGGTTGCCATTTCCTTCTCCAATGCATGAAAGTGAAAAGTCAAAGTGAAATCGCTCAGTCGTGTCCGACTCTTCACAATCCCATGGACTGCAGCCTACCAAGCTCCTCCATCCATGGGATTTTCCAGGCAAGTGTAATGGAGTGGGGTGCCATTGCTACCCTTCATTAAATATATGGTAGTATATTTCAACCAATTCATTTTTTGGGGGGGGCAGGAGCTATTCTGATAAATTAAATGACGAAATCATGGACATTATCCTCTAATTCTTCTAGAAGTCATCAAACTCTACCATTCCACCCAGAATGGGACATTGTTTCTAATTTATAATCTTGACTAAGAGTAGTAAGGACGGACTTGTGAGCTTCCACTTGGTCTTTCCTACCATGATGACTGTTAACCCACAAGCCACGGAATACTGTGAGGATTTGGATATATATATATATGCATGATATTATACACAGGTGTTATAGGGACACATGATGTATATAACAATAGAGCTGATAGAGAGCTTAGGTAATAAGAGAAATCCTGGCCCCGTGCTAGTCCAGTGGGTCCATGGACACATGCTACGCTCGTTTCTCTAGTGTCCCTAGAAAACTATAGGATGTGTCCATGGACCCACTGGACTAGCATAGTGCCAGGATTCCATTTATTACCTAACCTCTGTACCAACACGATTCTGTCATCAGGTCAGGCACTGTGTGAGACATCGTAACTTTCCATTACAATGGCTGCTGTCAGCTGCTTGCTAATCAGCTTTTTAGATTTTTGATTTGGGGCTTATATAGATGAAGCCATCCCCTCATTTTGCCATCCCTGTGAACAACAAGATATACTAGCCATTGCCAACACATCCCAGAGGATCTAAAGATGTTGGTTGCCTCTTTAGCTTTGCTGCCTGGTACAGTAATTATACCCACTTGCCTCTAACAATTAAGTGTCAGCACCTGGCTTTTCAGTTACAGACTGCTGTCAGCCCCTCTGAAATTGGGAGTGGCATTCTAGAGCAGCAGCATCTGCTAGTATGAACCCTGGCTTACAGAAAACAGTCACCCCAAAGCCTGTCAACAAGGCTTGCGTCATTGTTACTAGCAGAGCAGGAATCCTGGGTGCTCACGGGGAGCTTTCTGTTCAATGGGAGTCCTCTGAAATAATAGTTAGAATACATCTTAGTAATATCCTGCTGCTGCTGCCGCTGCTAAGTCGCTTCAGTCGTGTCCGACTCTGTGCGACCCCACAGACGGCCGCTCAGCAGGCTCCTCCGTCCCTGGGATTCTCCAGGCAAAAATACTGGAGTGGGTTGCCATTTCCTTCTCCAATGCATTGCATGCATGCTAAGTCACTTCAGTCATGGCCGACTCTATTCGACCCTATGGACAGCAGCCCACCAGGTTCCTCTGTCCACAGGATTCTCCAGGCAAGAATATTGGAGTAAGTTGCCATTTCCTTCTCCATAGTAATGTCCTATCAAGCAGCAAAGAAGCTTAGTTATTTTCTACCAGTTTCCATTAGTGGAAATTTACTCCTGGGGATGTCAATTCCTCAGCACCCCTTAGCCTGTTCAGCGCACTTTTTCTTTAGGACCAGAAAAAGCCCCCAGACAGATAAATGCTGAAGCTTGAAGCAGGAAGCCTCTGGTATGTGCAAAGCTACAAGAATGTGCTGAGGGGATGAGAGGATAATGCTCCCAAAGTTTCTGCTACTTATGTCACAGAAAAATTCAACTACATGAGCCAACCATAACTGCACAGAATGGTGTCTATGTTATCAATGTTTGCAATATTGAAAAAATGGAAATAGGCTAATTATTCATCTCTGGGGAAATACTGGAGAATAGATAAATGAGTGGTTTACTTATTAATAAAATGCAGCCATTAACATAAATGAACTAGCTTTACTTGTACCAGTAGAGACAAATCAAACAACATAATATTGAGCAAAGAATAACTTGCAAAATTTATATAGAGTAAATTTATAATAGTAAATCACTATCAAATGATGATGTATTATTTATAGGTATCTGCATATGTAATACAATTACAAAAAATGTGCATGGAATGAAACATATAAATTTCAGGATATTGGGTATTTCTGAAAAGAAATGAATAGAACCAGACTGAAAGTTAAGCTATTTTGTAACACATATCACAAAGTAACTAAAAAAAAAAAAAGTCTAAAGCAAATGTATACAAATGTTGACAATTATTAAATTTCATGGTAATGGGTATGTTATATTTTGTCTGAAAAGTTTCATTAAAATTATATTTAATTTTAAATTAAATTCATTTTAAAATGAAAATGAAAATTTAATTAAAAAAGTAATAATTACTTAAAACAAATGGTGGATCAGAGGTAACCTTAAGATGGTAACTCCCAGCTCTTGCTGCTCATCAGACTCATCTGAAGAGGTGTTTTTTTTTTTTTTTTAAATATATGCCTGGATCCCATTTTCCAAAAATCATTCTTAGTAGATCTGGAGAATTGTCCCAGAATCTTAATAAAAGTTTCTTGAGTACTTTTGATCTTTATTCAGCTTTGGGAGCTACTGACTTAAGATACTTTCTTTCTCTAGGAAATCTAATTTATATCCTACTTTTCTCTTCTATGATTAGAAGTTAAGCAGTTCACCTGTAAACATTTTCACTAAGTTATAGCACTGTGGTATGTCCTTTATTTTCATTAAAATAGTAAAGAAAGCTTTGATATTTGCTTTAAAATCATTGATGACTATGTTGTCAATTGTGTTAATATTGTTGTTACATTCTCGTTTAAAACCATGTCTTATGAGAAATGATGTTTATACTTTAGTCCAAGAAAAAGAATCTGTCTTTTTGAATGAGTAATTGGTATTTTTCCTTTTATTAGTTAACAATTATTATGTAAGTAACCAAGAAGAAAATTCTGGTCTGCTGATAAAAAAACCTCTGAAGGAATTTAATACTTTAAAAAATGCATTATCTCTGTTTTAATAGCTTTAACGTAGGTTGTTTTTACTGAAGTACAGTTGATTTACAATACTGTATTAGTTTCAGGTACACCGTATAGTAATGTAGTTGTGTCTCTTAATGAAAGTCACTTCAAATACTTTGTAAAACTAGGTCTGGTATAAATAGTCGATAATGATGATGATAATGATAATGACAGCTACCATTTTGAGGCTTTTACTATGTGACTTCACAAACTTTTAATTTTTTAGTTTAATCCTCAGTTCAACCCATTAAGGTAGAAATTATTGCTATTTATAAAAAGCAAGTTAAATAATAGCTTTTCTTCACTGATGAATAAAATCAAAATTACGGAGAAAAAGGAGAACCTGAGAATGTACATAATAATTCCCCTACGAATCTACCCAGCAACGAGCCACTAGTCTGTAGCCACTATTGCTTGCCTGCTTAGTCATGTCTGACTATCTGTGACCCCATAGACTATGGCCCACCAGGCTCCTCTGTCCATGGAATTTTCCAGGCAAGAATACTAGAGCTGCATTTCCTTCTCCAGGGGATCTTCTTGACCCAGGGACTGAACCCGTGTCTCTTGTGTCTCCTGCATTGCCAGGTGAGCTCTTTATCATGTGAGCCACCAGGGAAGCCTTGTAGCCACTCTAGTGTATAGCTTTTAATGGTTTCAACTCTCAGTTTATACTCTTTAAATATAAGAGATAGGTAATGGTTTCAAAGATTCCTTCCAGTTTAACATGGCTTTAAGTCATGACATTTGTAATGTTGGCTCTGACTGTATGATATAGTGGCTGAGATGGAAGGCAACTAATTTCCCATTTATTCTTTTTCCCAGAAGGAATCAAGGGTGTGTGCCGAATAGATTTCTAGGTACTTTGCCATCAGAGAGAGAATAAACTTAAAGATAATCTTTAGCCTTCAAACAAATGAACATTTCCATTCAGTGTACTTCTTTCACTTCTCTTCTACCTTGTCTTAGTCTTCAAATAATGTAGAAATGGATTGTGATTAATAATAATAATACTGTATTATTATATTTGTAGGCAAAAAGCATTGCATAATAAAACATAATTAACACAGTGGGTGTCAAGCTGGACATAAACCAAAAAGGTCAGAATCTAGTCTGAAATATTATTATTCCCTATGGCCCAAATATTTGTTAATTGAAATAATTGTAATAACATTCACTTCTTGGATGTTTTTGTATGACTGTGTCATAAAGGTTTCTCACCCCTTTTAGTTTGCCTTGTTTATACTAATGGACAGAAAAACAGCAGGTTGCATTAAAGGATATTTAAGATACCCTCTTGTTCTACTTGTTGATGAATTCATGTCATAAAACCATTACGTCTTGAAGAGCAAATTTATTTCAGGGTGTGCCAGAATAGAACTGAAGCAGGCCTGAAGGCTTAGATCTGCAAATGCTGAGTGGTGGTACCATTCTGATTTACCCAGATTTGTAAAAGTACCCCAGAAGTTGCTGAGACTGTCTTTATTTATGTCTTGCTGTGATTAGACAGGAGTATAACTAGAGTCTCCAGAATATTTGAAAGGGCAAGGAAGGTATAAATATTCCTGGGAGATCAGAAAATAGGAGTTTCCCAAAGAGTCTGACAGTGTCTTCTCTAAATTGGGTGGCATATGAGCCACCAGGGAAAGGTGACTTGTCACTAAGCAAAGGTGACAGAGGCTTGTCCGTCTGCTCTGGGTGCTTCTGCATCCCTTGTACCACCTAGCCCTGTGTGTGAGAAAGTTCTATCACCTAACCTACCTTAAAGCAAGTTTGCCCTCTGCTTTGTCTGT
Organism: Cephalophus harveyi; assembly: GCA_006410635.1. Classification (NCBI taxonomy): domain Eukaryota; kingdom Metazoa; phylum Chordata; class Mammalia; order Artiodactyla; family Bovidae; genus Cephalophus; species Cephalophus harveyi. Next base: position 290,785 of record SJYT01026587.1, on the reverse strand, counting down.
TAGTGGCTTTGTATCAATCACCTTACCACCATTCTTAAACAACCTTTCATGAGGTTAACAAGAAACAAGACATAAGCTCCATCATTATCAAACTCACTCAACTGAATGCATTTGGAAAAAGTCCTACCAGCAAATGAAAGATTGTAATACACATTTAGATCATGGTATGTTGTGACAGGGAAGACATAGAAACCATTTCTTGTTCCTTTTTTTTTTTTCTTTCAGATGGATCAAAACAGTACAACCAAACCCTAGAGAAGTTCCTTGGCTTTCTTATCCATCACTGCCCTTAAAAGGGTCCATTTCCCCCCCTTTCATTCACATATCACACAATTACCAAATATTATGGAGTGCTTACTATGTGTCAAACTCCATAGGCTGTCAGATTCATACCATACCCTCTGCATGAAATATCCTTCAATGTTCTTCTTTCTTGGGTTAATTCTTTCTCAGCTTTTAATTACCATCTGAAACTCCCTCTCTGTGCCATGCGCTTAAGTCGCTCAGTTACGTCTGACTCTTTGCGACCCATGGACTGTAGTCCACCAGGCTCCTCTGGTCATGGGGATTCTCCAGGCAAGAATGCTGGAGTGAGTTGCTATGCCTTGCTCCAGGTGATTTTCCCAACCCAGGGATTGAACCAGGTCTCCTGCATTGCAGGCAGAATCTTTACCATCTGAGCCACCAGGGAAGCCCTGGAACCTCGGAGTGGGTTGTTCACTTAGTCATGTCTGACTCTGTGCGACCCCATGGACTGCAGCAGGCCAGACTTCCCTATGCTCCACCATCTCCTGCAACTTGCTCAAACTCACGTCCTTGAGTCAGTGATACCGTCCAACCATCTTGTCCTCCATCGTCCCCTTCTCTTGCTTTCAATCCTTCCCAGCATTAGGGTCTTTTCCAATGACTCAGATCTTTGCATCAGGTGGCCAAAATATTGGAGCTTCAGCTTCAGGATCAGTCCTCTCAATGAATATTCAAGGATTGATTTCTTTTAGGATTGACTGATTTGATCTCCTTGCAGTCCAAGGGACTCTCAAGAGTCTTCTCCAATACTAAGTTCAAAAACATCAGTTCTTTGGCACTCAGCTTTCTTTTTGGTCCAACTCTCACATCCATACATGACTACTAGAAAAAGCACGTAGGCCGAACTTTATCAGAAAAGTAATGGCTCTCATTTTTAATATGCTGTCTAGGTTGGTCATAGCTTTTCTTCCAAGGAGCAAGCGTTTTTAAATTACATGGCTGTGCTCACCATCTGCAGTGATTTTGGAGCCCAAGAAAGTCTGTCACTGTTTCCATTGTTTCCTTATCTATTTCAGATGAAATGATGGGACTGGGTGCCATGATCTCTGTTTGTGAATACTGAGTTTTAAGCCAGCCTTTTCACTCTCCTCTTCCACATTCATCAAGAGGTTCCTCAGTTCCTCTTCACTTTCTGCCTCAGAATGGTGCCATCTGCATATCTGAGCTTGTTGATATTTCTCCCAGCAATCTTGATTCCCGCTTGTGTTTCATCCAGCCTGGAATTTCACATGATGTACTCTGCATATAAGTTAAATAGGGTGACAATATATAGCCTTGACAAACTTCTTTCCCAATTTGGAACCAGTCCATTGGTCCCTATTTGGTTCTAATTGTCACTTCTTGATCTTCATACAGGTTTTGCAGGAAGCAGGTGAGGTGGTCTAGTATTCCCAGCTCTTGAAGAATTTTCCAGAGTTTGTTGTGATCCACACCATCAAAGGCTTCAGCATGGATAATCTTGCTTTTTTGATGATCCAACTGATCTTGGCAATTTGAACCCTTGTTCCTCTGCCTTTTCTAAATCCAGCTTGAACATATGGAAGTTCTTGATTCATGTACTGTTGAAGTCTGGCTTGGAGAATTTTGAGCATTACTTTGCTAGCATGTGAGATGAGTGCAATTGTGTGGTAGTTTGAACATTCTTTGGCATTACCTTTCTTTGGCATTGGAATGAAAACTGACCTTTTCCGGTCCTGTGGCCACTGCTGACTTTTCCAAATTTGCTGGCTTATTGAGTGCAGTACTTTCACAGCATCATCTTTTAGGATGTGAAATAGCTCAACTGGAATTCCATCACCTCCACTAGCTTCGTTCATAGTGATGCTTCCTAGGGCTCACTTGACTTCACACTCCAGGATGTCTGGCTCTAAGTGTGTGATCATACCATTGTGGTTATCTGGGTCATTGAGATATTTTTTTTATAGTTCTGTGTATTCTTACCGCTTCTTAATATCTTCTGCTTCTGTTAGGTCCGTACTGTTTCTGTCCTTTATTGTGCCCATCTTTGCATGAAACACTCCCTTGGTATCTCTAATTTTCTTGAAGATATCTCTAGTCTTTCCTATCCTATTGTTTACCTCTATTTCTTTGCGTTGTTCACTTAGGAAGGCTTTCTTATTTCTCCTTGCTATTTTTTGAAACTGCATTCAAACAGGTATATCATTCCTTTGCTCCTTTGTCTTTTAATTCTCTTCTTTTCTCAGCTATTTGTAAGGCCCCTCAGACAACCATTTTGCCATTTTGCCTTTTTGCATTTCTTTTTCTTCAGGATGGTTTTGATCACCTCCTCCTATATAATGTCATGAACATCTGTCCACAGTTCTTCAGGCACCCTATCAAATCTAATCCCTTGAATCTATTTGTTACTTCCACTGTATAGTCATAAGGGATTTGATTTAGGTCATACCTAAATAGCCTAGTGGTTTTCCCTACTTTCTTCAATCTAAGTCTTAATTTTGCAATAAGGAATTAATGATCTGAGCCACTGTCAGCTCCTGGTCTTGTTTTTGCTGACTGTATAGAGCTTTTCCATCTTTGACTGCAAAGAATGTAATCAATCTTATTTCAGTATTGGCCATCAGGTTATGTCCATGTGTAGAGCTTTCTCTTGTTTTGTTGGAAAAGGGTATTTGCTATGACCAATGCATTCTCTTGGCAAAACTCTATTAGCCTTTGCCCTGTTTCATTCTGTACTCCAAGGCCAAACTTGCCTGTTACACCAGATATCTCTTAACTTCTTACTTTTTGCATTCCAGTCCTCTATGATGAAAGGACATCATTTTTGGGTGTTGTAGGTCTTCATAGAACCATTCAGCTTCAGCTTCTTCAGCATTAGTGGTTGGGACATAGACTTTGATTACTGTGATATTGAATGATTTGCCTTGGAAATGAACAGAGATCATTCTGTCATTTTTGAGATTGTACCCAAATACTGCATTTTGGATTGCTTTGTTGATTATGAAGGCTATTCCATTTCTTCTAAGGTATTTTGCTCACAGTAGTAAATACAATGGTCATCTGAATTAAATTCACTCATTTCTGTCCATTTTAGTTCACTGATTCCTAAAATGTTGATGTTCACTCTTGCCATCTCCTGTTTGACCACTTCCAATTTACCTTGATTCATCGACCTAACATTCCAGGTTCCTATGCAATATTGTTCTTTACAGCATCAGACTTCACTTTCACCACCAGACACACCCACAACTGGGCCTTGTTTCCACTTTGGCTCAACCTCTTCATTCCTTTTGGAGCTATTTCTTCACTCTTCTACAGTAGCATATTGGACGCCTACCGACCTGGGGAGTTCATCTTTCAGTGTCCTTTTTGCCTTTTCATACTGTTCGTGGGGTTCTCAAGGCAAGAATGTTGAAGTGGTTTGCCATTCCCTTCTTCAGTGGACCACATTTTGTCAGAACTCTCCACTATGACCTGTCCATCTTGGTTGGCCCTATGCAGCATGGCTCATAATTTCACTTAGTTAGAAAAGATTGTGATCCATATGATCAGTTTGGTTAGTTTTTCTGTGATTGTGGTTTTCTTCCTAACCTATGGATCAAACCCAGGTCTCCCTCAATGTAGGCAGATTCTTTACCAATTGAGCCACCAGGGAAGCCCAAGAATACTGGGGTGGGTAGCCTATCCCTTCTCCAGGGGATCTTCCTGACCCAGGAATCAACCTGGGGTCTCCTGCACTGCAGGCAGATTCTTTACCACCTTAGCTACCAGGGATGCCCCCTACACTGTGAGGGCTTCCTAGACTCCTTTAGGGAGTCACGGGAGCATCATGACTTCCAGCAGCATGTGTTATAGGAGCATCACTTCATAGTCCTAGGAAAAACCTCATTACATCTGCTGTTCTCATTAGTCTGTAAGTTGTAAGAAAGCAAGAGTGATGCCTTCTTCTTCACATCTGTCTCTAAACTTAATGTGACTTTACTGAGAACATAGCTCAATATTATTTTTAATTCAAGGAATAAGTAAATATATGAATGAAAGTTAGGTGATATTTTCTACACATTGGACTTAACGTGGAACTTTGGATACACAAAACTACCTATTTTTAGTTCTGGTCTCCTTTTCATATAATTAAGTCATGCCACTATTTCTCCTTCTGTGAAATATAATGCTTTAAAACTTAAAAGTTTGGAATTTCTCAAAGTGTCCTTTTGTTGCTATTAGATCCATTGTCACCTTGCCATTGACTTTGTAGCCTTGGTACAAATGAATGTTGCAGCCAGTGATTTAGGACAGCAGATGATAACTATAGAGTTTACATGCTGCCATAAAACTTATTGGGCCTCCCTTGTGGCTTAGCTGGTAAAGAATCTGCCTGCAATGCAGGAGACCCGGGTTCAGTCCCTGGGTCATGAAGATCCCCTGGAGGAGGGTGTGTCTACCCACTCCAGTATTCTTGGGCTTCCCTTGTGGCTCAGCTGGTAAAGAATCTGCCTGCAATGCAGGAGACCTGGTTCAATTCCTGGGTCAGGAAAGTCCACTGGAAAAGGGAAAAGCTGCCCACTCCAATATTCTGGCCTGGAGAATTCTATGGACTGTATAGTCCATGGGGTCACAAAGATTTGTAAATGATGTTTATGAAAAGTTTGTAAACTCAAAAAGTAGTGCTATCTATTGTTTACATATATGCAGGCTTATTGTAAACATGTAAAGGCTGGAGAGGAAGGATATTCATTAAATTAAATGAAGATGACTATTTTTGCATAAAAACGGAAAAGGGAAACTGAGATTGAAAAAGAAAACAAAGTGTGTCTTATAATTTCTATATAAAATATAAGTTGCTCCATAAAGTATAAATCTAAGACATAAATTGGAAAACATCATTTATTATTCTTGGGGAATGGAGTATGTTTTTCTTATAATTTCTATATAAACTATAAATTATTCTATAAAGTATAAATCTGAGGCATAAATTGAAAAACATCAACCACTTATTAACACAAATGAACATTTGTAATGTTATTCTCTTAAATGCTCTACTTTTTAAAAAACAGACAATCAAAGAAAACCAAGCGTCAATGGGAAGGACCCAGCTGAAAGAGTGAGACATTAAATCAACAGAAGTGAGAAAGACTAAATGAAGAGTTTCTTAAAAGCAAGAAATAAATGTGGAAAAAGTAGATGAGGGAGAATTTTTAACCTTAGAAGAAAGGATATCAGAAGCTAATGGAGTATGTTTGGGTAGGATGTTTGTTTGGCTTTAGAATGATGAGGGAGTTCTTCCATGCTAAGGAGTGGCATGATACAATTTTGCCACTACCTAGTGGCCTGAATTAGTGATTTGGGCCAAAGGAGGGAATAGCTAAATTATGGTAGAAGAGAAGCTCATGGAAATGGGAAAATCAAGGGTTTAAGAGGCTACTGGTTCACAGGAGCCATTCCCCCAGCCATCTAAGTCACTGGTTGAAGACAGAGCTTGTTTTCTCTCTCATTGTGAAGATTACAGCTCCCTTTTGTCTCTATCTCTAATTAATCTGCCATCCTTGACACAATTTTCTGTGTTTCATTTTTTTTTTTAAGAGAAAGTGTTTGGTTCCATCAGTCATCATCCAGTTTGAGGTCCCTTGTTTGGCTTCTCAGAGCCATCCCTGGTCTAGATCACTGGCCACTCTTTGTCTCTGAGTTAGTCCTGGCCTTGTTTGTACAGTTTAGAGTTTAGAGAATATGAAGGACTATGCAAGGTTCTCAGAAGAAATCTGAGCAGAAAGTGAATGCAGTAAGCATTGTATATGTGTGTGAGTGAAATTATATCACATGCCATTTCTCCATATAGACTTATGTGTATACATCTTAATTCAACCAAGGAAAATTCATGAACTTCTTCCCAAAGCTATTCACCAATATCTTTTTGCTGGAAAATCCAGGGAAAGGAGAAGTAGCAGGGTACCCTGAGCCTGCAAGGCATAGGAATTACCGGTCAGCGAGCACACAAAGCAAGCCCACCTTCCTTTCAGAGAAGTCCAGGATCCAGGAACTGTGGGAGCATTGAAGAGCAAAGGGGAAGGGCCTGGCAGAACAAGAGAAGCTATGTGTGGTTGGCCAGAGCTGTGGTTAGATGCCCAGTGGCACTTATTCCAGGCATGGAAGCACCTCCTATATGCATGACTGATTTAACTAATATAAAAAGTTATTTCTTATTTTTGCACCTTGAAGACTAGGAAAAAGGGTACCAATGAAGTCCAAAATAAATGAACAAAATCAATCTATTTTTTGTTGGAAAATGAGAGTGAACTATACAGTAAACCCTTGCAATATTTCCATCTGCTGGGTAGATGACTCCAGAATGGTTTTACATTTATAATTACAGAGGGAATGTGTGAAAGACCTTTATTCCTTTTTTTCCCTTCTCTTAAAAAAATGGTGAATGGGGCCTTTAATACTCAATCTTAAATGACTGCTGTATATTTTGGCGTGGTGTCAAAGTGTTAACAGAACTGGTACTATGGTCTCCTAAAGAGGAAAAACAAATAGTTTAACACTGAGGTATTTGGAAACAGGTGCTCAGGACAATTAAAGAACTTTGTGGCTTTTGAAGGCACTCTTCCAAGAACTAGAAATCTGAAAACTGAATACCACACTGTCACTTTGATAAAATATCTGGTTTTCCCTTCTACTGGGGAAAGAAACCAGTACTCAAAAAGCACAAAGTAAAATGGCGTTTATTAAGGTGTAATGTACAGGACACTGCTTGAAAGTTGCCAGTGACCCAAGGAAAAGAGGTTATATTCATCCGTTATTTAGATCCAACAACAAAACACCAACAGTTCAGTTGCTCTTAAACTTTTGATTTAAATAATTGTCACCATGATATGAACAAAAATGTATAAAAATTGCAATTTAAGATAGAAAGGGCTATGACTGAAACTGGAATTTTGTAATATAAAGCAAAGGGAAACTATATGTAAGAGAACAAATAATGAATTACATAGGATTAAAGGAAAATAGGAGAAGAAAAAGAGAATGAAAGAGAAATGAGAGGGTGGGGGACAAAATCCAAGTGCAAGAAAGTGAAAAAAAAGTCACTTGGACTGTTGAACAAAACTCGAATTCTAGACCTGGATATTTTAAATAGGAAGGACTATTACTAGCAATAAACAGTGATGTCAAATAGCACTGAGACATTAGGGAACTAACTCCATGTTTTTGAACATCAGTCAGTTTTATCATCCATAAGAGGAAAATATAATCTCTGCTCTGTATAACTTATATAATCTTAGTGAGTCTCAAATGAGGCAATGGTTTTTAAAGCATCATAAAAATTATCTAGTGGATATTTTTGTGAAGGTTCAACCTAAAATCCTATAAAGGGAAGCAAATAGTCTAGAGCAACATATCAGTAAATTCCTGGTAGCCTATGACTTAAGGAAAAGAAAGGAATAACAGCCAAGCAGACAATGTCCAGTTCCCTCTGTGGGAAAGATCTGAGTAGGAAAAAGGGTACCAATGAAGTCCAAAATAAATGAACAAAATCAATCTATTTTTTGTTGGAAAATGAGAGTGAACTATACAGTAAACCCTTGCAATATTTCCATCTGCTGGGTAGATGACTCCAGAATGGTTTTACATTTATAATTACAGAGGGAATGTGTGAAAGACCTTTATTCCTTTTTTTCCCTTCTCTTAAAAAAATGGTGAATGGGGCCTTTAATACTCAATCTTAAATGACTGCTGTATATTTTGGCGTGGTGTCAAAGTGTTAACAGAACTGGTACTATGGTCTCCTAAAGAGGAAAAACAAATAGTTTAACACTGAGGTATTTGGAAACAGGTGCTCAGGACAATTAAAGAACTTTGTGGCTTTTGAAGGCACTCTTCCAAGAACTAGAAATCTGAAAACTGAATACCACACTGTCACTTTGATAAAATATCTGGTTTTCCCTTCTACTGGGGAAAGAAACCAGTACTCAAAAAGCACAAAGTAAAATGGCGTTTATTAAGGTGTAATGTACAGGACACTGCTTGAAAGTTGCCAGTGACCCAAGGAAAAGAGGTTATATTCATCCGTTATTTAGATCCAACAACAAAACACCAACAGTTCAGTTGCTCTTAAACTTTTGATTTAAATAATTGTCACCATGATATGAACAAAAATGTATAAAAATTGCAATTTAAGATAGAAAGGGCTATGACTGAAACTGGAATTTTGTAATATAAAGCAAAGGGAAACTATATGTAAGAGAACAAATAATGAATTACATAGGATTAAAGGAAAATAGGAGAAGAAAAAGAGAATGAAAGAGAAATGAGAGGGTGGGGGACAAAATCCAAGTGCAAGAAAGTGAAAAAAAAATCACTTGGACTGTTGAACAAAACTCGAATTCTAGACCTGGATATTTTAAATAGGAAGGACTATTACTAGCAATAAACAGTGATGTCAAATAGCACTGAGACATTAGGGAACTAACTCCATGTTTTTGAACATCAGTCAGTTTTATCATCCATAAGAGGAAAATATAATCTCTGCTCTGTATAACTTATATAATCTTAGTGAGTCTCAAATGAGGCAATGGTTTTTAAAGCATCATAAAAATTATCTAGTGGATATTTTTGTGAAGGTTCAACCTAAAATCCTATAAAGGGAAGCAAATAGTCTAGAGCAACATATCAGTAAATTCCTGGTAGCCTATGACTTAAGGAAAAGAAAGGAATAACAGCCAAGCAGACAATGTCCAGTTCCCTCTGTGGGAAAGATCTGAGATGAGATTCATTCTGAGAAAAAGGGAAGTGATGACCTCAGGTACTTCTTTATGAATTTAGAAGAGGACACAGTTGTGCTACATATTCACACCAACTGAAAAGCCCTACTCTGGCCTAAGCCAGTCTTGGTCCTATGTATCCTTAGTTGGATACATAATTGTGCAAATCTTTTATATCCCCTGCCATATAGATAAAGACTTAAAACAGGTTATTTAACCCCACTAGGCTTTCAGTAACTATGACCATTATAGGATTTTTAAGAAGTTTTAGATTAGAAATTTCCTTATCTATATACTATTGACTAAACCTGAGGGCAGATACTAAATTCAATACAAAAATTCATCTGGAAATTAGAGTTTAAATGTATTTACCCAGACATACACTTTATTTTTTATTACTCTTCAGTTCCTAACACGTTTTCTCAAGATCCATTTCATTTTGTATCTTATTCTCAATGTTTCAATGAGGTATTTGCATACTTGTCTTCATTTTTCATATAATTATATAGCATTTATAAGTTTAACTTTTCTTTGTGAAACTCAAAGAAGCTAATAGGTTTTGTGTAACTCATCTTCCTCCAACCCCACTGAACTAAAGGATCAGAAAGTACCATGGCTCCCATTTCACCAGTCGTCCACCTATATCTGTCTCATAGGCTTGTTGCTGCTGCTGCTGCTAAGTCACCTCAGTCGTGTCCAACTCTGTGTGACCCCATAGACGGCAGCCCACCAGGCTACCCCATCCCTGGGATTTTCCAGGCAAGAACACTGGAGTGAGTTGCCATTTCCTTCTCCAATGCATGAAAGTGAAAAGTGAAAGTGAAGTCGCTCAGTCGTGCCCGACTCGTAGCGACCCCATGGACTGCAGCCCACCAGGCTCCTCTGTCCATGGGATTTTCCAGGCAAGGGTATTGGAGTGGGGTGCCATTGCCTTCTCCACATAGGCTGGTTAAGCCTTCATTTCCTCAGGGTCTTATTTCCCAGGTCTAGCGGTTCTTAACCCTTGCCTCACCTAAGAATCACCTGGTGAGCATTTGAAAAATAGCCATGCCTATGCCCTTGTTGTTGATCAGTTGCTAAATCATGTCTGAATCTTTGCGACCCCATGGACTGCAACATACCAGGCTTCGCTGTCCTCCAGTATCTCCCAGAGTTTGCTCAGATTCATGTTCATTGAGCCGATGATGCCAGCCAACCATCTAATCCCCTGCCTCCCTTTTCTTCTTTTGCCTTCAATCTTTCCCAGCAGATCATGCCTTTCATCAAGCCAATTAAATGGGGGCAAGAGGAGAGCTGAGCATCAATATTCTTTCTAATCTCCTTCAGTGATCCTGAAGTGTAGCCAAGGCTCAGAACCACTGCTCTAAAGCAGTGTCTTTCAAACTTTAACGTGAGCAGAAATCATAAAAGGATATTGCAGAAATACAGATTCTGATCTTGTAGGTATGGATGGCTCCTTATTCTGTATTTCTAATAACCCCCCAGTGATGCAAATGCATCAAAACCCAGAACAGGAACTTCCCTGATAGTCCAGTGGTTAAGATTCCACACTCCCAATTCAGGGAACCTGATTCCGATCCTTAATTAGGGAAGTAGATGCCCCAACTAAGAATTCACATGCTGCAATTAAAGATCCTGCATGTTGCAACTAAAAAAAAAAAAGAGAGAGAGAGAGAGATCCCATGTTCCCAACTAAGACCTAAGATAAATAAATATTTAAAAGATCAAACAAAAATCTCAGAACCTGAAAAATACTTGAGTGATGATTTTCTCAATTCTTTCAAGGAGAGTAAAACACAGGATCATCCTAAATGCATAAGAGGCAAGTTACTTCATCACATACAATGGACTCCTTAGGATATTGGGCCAGAATTCTTACAAAACTTGAGTTGAAAAAGTTTGCTTCATCTGCAAGTGGAAATTGAAATATAAGATCAGTTCAGTTCAGTTCAGTCGCTCAGACGTGTCTGACTCTTTGCGACCCCTGAGTGATGATTTTCTCAATTCTTTCAAGGAGAGTAAAACACAGGATCATCCTAAATGCATAAGAGGCAAGTTACTTCATCACATACAATGGACTCCTTAGGATATTGGGCCAGAATTCTTACAAAACTTGAGTTGAAAAAGTTTGCTTCATCTGCAAGTGGAAATTGAAATATAAGATCAGTTCAGTTCAGTTCAGTCGCTCAGACGTGTCTGACTCTTTGCGACCCCATGAACCGCAGCACGTCAGGCCTCCCTGTTCATCACAAATTTCCAGAGTTTACTCAAACTCATGTCCATTGAGTTGGTGCTACCATCTAACCATCTTATCCTCTGTCATCCTCTGTTCTCCTCCTGCCTTCAATCTTTCCAGACATCAGGGTCTTTTCAAATGAGTCAGCTCTTTGCATCAGGCGGCCAAAGTGTTGGAGTTTCTGTTTCAAAATCAGTCCTTCTAATGAACACCCAGGACTGATCTCCTCTAGGATGGACTGGTTGGATCTCCTTGCAGTCCAAGGGTCTCTCAAGAGTCTTCTCCAACACCACAGTTCAAAAGCATAAATTCTTCAGTGCTCAGCTTTCTTTATAGTACAACTCTCACATCCATATATGACTACTGGAAAATCCATAGCCTTGAACATCACACAATACTTTTTACACCTTGATGGCACATCTTAGTCATTTCTAGCTTTATGATAACCACTGATTAATTGGTTAGCCTGAACATTTCTAGATTCACAGGGCATCAATACCTTCTTCATTCACTTCCACACTGCAACCTACCAGTGATTCAAATTCTATCTACATCTCAAGTCCCTAGAGTTTGGCCTCTGTCCTGTGACTTTACTGAAATCATGCCTTCTAAGATCAACAACTCTTTTGATTGAAAACAATGAACTCTTTTTTAACTCCATCTTATTTTACTTCTTTTTCATGCTATGGACTCCCTCACCTTTGAAAGAATCTTATTCCTAGCTTTTTGATACTGAAATTCACTCCTACTTCTCAGCTCACTCTTTCTCCTCTTCCTTTCTTCTATTTCTTAAATACTGACCATCCTTGAGCTATTACCCTTGTCTTCTCCCTCTAACTCACTCTTGCTAAGGTATCTTGTCTAATCATGTTGCTTCCATCAATATGGTGGTTGTTGTTTTGTCACTAAGTCATGTCTGACTCTGTGACCCCACGGACTGTAGCCCACCAAGCTCCTCTGTCCATTGGACTTACCAGGCAAGAATATTGAAGTAGATTGCCATTTGCTCCTCCAGGGGCTCTTCTAGACTCAGGGATCTTCTGTATAGGCAAGGATTATTTACCACAGAGCCACTTGGGAAGCTGGTGACTTCCAAACCTGTTCAGTTCAGTTGATCAGTAGTGTCTGACTCCTTACCCCCTGGACTGCAGCACTCCAGGCCTCCCTGTCCATCACCAATTCTTGGAGTTTATCTAAACTCATGTCCACTGAGTCAGTGATGCCATCCAATCATCTCATCCTCTGTCATCCCCTTCTCCTCCCACCTTCAATCTTTCCTAGCATCAGGATCTGTTCAAATGAGTCAGTTCTTCGCATAAGGTGGCCAAAGTATTGGAGCTTCTGCTTCAACATCAGTCCTTCCAATGAACATTCAGGACTGATCTCCTTTAGGATGAACTGGTTGGATCTCTTTGCAGGCCAAGGGACTCTCAAGAGTCTCCTTCAACACCACAATTCAAAACCATCAATTCTTTGGCATATAGCTTTCTTTATAGTCCAACTTTCACATCCATACATGACTACTGGAAAAACCATAGCCTTGACTAGATGGACTTTTGTTAGCAAAGTAATGTCTCTGCTTCTTCATATGCTGTCTAGGTTGGTCATTGTTTTTCTGCCAAGGAACAAGGGTCTTTTAATTTCATGGCTGCAGTCACCATCTGCAGTGATTTTGGAGCCCCCCAAAATAAAGTCTGACACTGTTTCCATTGTTTCTCCATCTATTTGCCAATAAGTGATGGGACCAGATGCCATGATCTTAGTTTTCCGAATGTTGAGCTTTAAGCCTACTTTTTCACTCTCCTCTTTCACTTTCCTCAAGAGGTTCTTTAGTTCCTCTTTGCTTTATGCCTTAAGAGTGGTGGTCATCTGCATATCTGAGGTTATTGATATTTCTCCCAGCAATCTTGATTCCAGCTTTTGCTTCATCCAGCCCAGCATTTCTCATGATGTACTCTGCATATAAGTTAAATAAGCAAGGTGACAATATACAGCCTTGATGTACTCCTTTTCCTATTTGGAACCAGTCTGCTGTTCCATATTCAGTTCTAACTGTTGTTTCCTGACCTGCATACAGATTTCTCAAGAGGCAGGTCAGGTGGTCTGATAGAAGAAGAAAATTCTTGAAGAATTTTCCATAGTTTATCTTGATCCACACAGTCAAAGGCTTTGGAACAGTCAATAAAACAGTAGGTGTTTTTCGGGAACTCTCTTGGTTTTTCAATGATCCAACAGATGTTGGCAATTTGATCTCTGGTTCCTCTGCCCTTTCTAAAACCAGCTTAAACATCTGGAAGTTCACGGTTCACATATTGCTGAAGCCGTGCTTGGAGAATTTTGAGCGTTACTTTACTAGCATGTGAGATGAGTGCAATTGTGCAATAGTTTGAGCATTCTTTGGCATTGCCTTTCTTTGGGATTGGAATGAAAGCTGACCTTTTCCAGTCCTGTGGACACTGCTGAGTTTTCCAAATTTGCTGACATATTGAGCGCAGCACTTTCACAGCATCATCTTTCAGGATTTGAAATAGCTCAACTGGAATTCCATCACCTCCACTAGCTTCATTCGTAGTGATGCTTCCTAAGGCCCACTTGACTTCACACTCCAGGATGTCTGGCTCTAGGTGAGTGATCACACCATTGTGATTATCTGGGTCGTGAAGATCTTTCTTGTACAGTTTTGCTGTGTATTCTTCAAATCTGTGGTGACTTCCAAATCCACGTCTGCAGACCAGAGTAACTTCTAGACTGAAACTTCAATTGCCCATTTTCCCCTTAGGGAAGTAACATCTCATGAATTTTCCTAAATTCAAGTTCTGCCCCTCAGTTTCCCAGGTTCAAAAAACTTATTATATCAGGATCTGCCTCCTTATAACAAATGTTATCAAATCAATGTATTAAAACTTTAGGCAAAGTTATTTAATAAATTTCAACTCTAGTATTTCCATTGATGTGAACAGGATGTTCTCTCCCTATGGAAAAACCTACACGAAATGTCAAATTATAACCAAATGTTTGCTCAGTAAACGTGGAATCAGTGCAGTGGAGTTGTTAGGTAATGCAAATGTATAATAGAATAAGGCTAAGATCCAATACTGCATTTATTCCACAAGTATTGAATACAGAAACTGAAGCTTTGCTCTGGATTGTAGTTCTTAGTTTTTCATTTGATACCCATAACTTACCCAGAAAGTGGTTTCCTGACTGCTGCTGATGTTCATAACATTTGTTTTTCTTTCTTTCCAACATTGATCAACACATCTACCTCCACCTCCACTCATACTGTCTGCTAACTGATGTCTTCATTGTTTTAATCTGCTTTCTATGTATCCTAGCCTCAATGGTCTGGAAAAGTCATCCCTAATTTTTAAAATAACAGCACTTCTTCACTGTATGTACTTATTACTTACTATATATTTTAAATCTCAGAGGCGAATTTTAGTTTAAATTTCCGGGGTTCCTCACCCCCACCACCCAAGTTATCACGTACAGATACCATCATTCACCTGTTTCAAAATTCTGGTATCATTGTGACACCTTTTCCTGTTTCATTTCTCCAAACACTTAAAGATACAACTATAGGAACTCACTTAGCCCTCATCTTTTCCTCACTAGGATCACTGCTGTAGCATGTATCTGAACTCTGACCCCTGGAGTACGAAAATTCTCCTAACACTCCTCTACAATGCTCCCCAAACCTTAGAAAGTAGAAACTCCTATTGTTGAAAATGTCACCCCAGACCACAGAACAGTTACGTCTGAAGCTGCTGGATCTAACATGGTGGTTTTCAACTGGGAGATATTTCTACCAACAGGACACTTGTCAATGTCTGGAGACATTTTTGGCTATTGTAGCTTGGGGGATAATGTTACTGGCCTCAAGTGGTTAGATTCCAAGAATGATGTTAAACACCCTAAAATGCACAAGATGGACCCCACATCAAAGACTTCTCTGGCCTAAAGTGTCAGTAGTGCTGAGGTTGGGAAAGTCTGATTAACAGCAGCCTAAGCAGAATGAGGCGTGGCCACTGTACTCACACTTTTTGGTGTTTAGTTGTAAGCCATGTTCAACTCTTTGCAACCCGATGGACTATAGCCAGTCAGTCTCCTCTGTCCATGGGGTTTCCCAGGCAAGAATACTGGAGTGGGTACTCATGTTACTTACTGCTATCTTCATAAATACACACTCCCCTCCAAGCCACTCCCTACCACATGCTATCTGGTCCTACTGTTCAGAAATTCATTTCTCAGTCCTACTCTTCCACTCTGCCTCTAACATCTCTCCCTGTGCTTGTGAAATGGTGCTCATAGTCTGGATACTTCTTATATCCTCAGCTTCTTCTCAGAGCATCCTTTTAACTCCTTATCTGAATCGTTAAGTAGTTCCTGAGGAAGCTGTGTCTCCTATTAATCTTTCAGTTTGTTTATTATCTACACTTTATAAAAGTGAAGATTGGAAAGTGAAAATGTTATCCTCCTGTAATCTCTGGAGAAGGCAATGGCACCCCACTCCAGTACTCTTGCCTGGAAAATCCCATGGATGAAGGAGCCTGGAAGGCTGCAGTCTACGGAGTCGCTGAGGGTCGGACACGACTGAGCGACTTCATTTTCACTTTTCACTTTCATGCATTGGAGAAGGACATGGCAACCCACTTCAGTGTTCTTGCCTGGAGAATCCCAGGGACGAGGGAGCCTGGTGGGCTTCTGTCTGTGGGGTCACACAGAGTCGGACACGACTGAAGTGACTTAGCAGCAGCAGCAGCCTGTAATCTCACAGTTGGTATCCTTTAGGCCACCTACCTCCATACCACTTACCCTCCACAATCTGGTTTAGAATTCTGATCCCCCACCGCCTTTATTCTCACCTTATTTGTCTATATGCTTCCATCTGGCCTTTGTTTTTGTGGTGTATAGTTCTCCTGGTCATTCCCCTTTACTCATTGAAGATCCTGTCTCCTGGATCACTATTTTTGGTAACTTAAGCACTCTTGTGAACACACCCCAGATTCTGGTCTCTCAGTTCCTGCCCTTTTCATGTCCAGTTACATTCTCCTCCAGCCCCACAGTCACACCACCTCGTGCCTTTTCTGCTCCTCTCCCAATAACCATTCTGGTCACTTTTAAGGACTCAGTTCATTAGTTAGCTTCCCAAGGAAGCCTGGGAAGTATTGTCAGATCCCCGGCCATGAGTTAAATGTGTGTCTAGTGCTCTGTCTTAACATCCAGTGCAAATCTTTATCTGTGCATTTAGAAAGCTTTTTAATGATTTCTTATTTATGTGTCTGTCTCTCTCAGTTGATTGTAGCCTCCATCAGAGGACCACGTATCTAATTTGCCTTTGAACACCCAGTAACTAACATAGCACATGGCATATAGTTGTTGACATGGCTCTCTCCACTCTCCAGTATGCTCTCAGTTGTCCTTAGAAGTTAAAACACGAAGAACAGTCAAAATACCAGGATACTCCAGTTTATAAACATCAATAAGAATATAAATGCCACTGACCAGTCCTGGGGGATGTCCATGTGGTGACATTAACTGCTTGCACAGCATCCAGGCCAGAGATTCAACAGACTTGCATATTCTTTCTTTGTCATATAGTCCTAATCCTGGTTGGCTTTCTTCCAAGTTTATCAAATGATGTTCCTGTGCTCAAAACTATGTAAGATCTAAGTGTTATCCTCTCATATGTTAATACCAGTTTGTATGAATTTGGACTCTTTTGTCATTGTTCTTGTAGGTTTCATTTTGGTTTTCATACAAGGTTCATGTTCATACAAGGTTCGTGTTTCTCTGCATAGGCCTACAGATTTCTTTAAAGTTCTTAGGATTCCACTTATATTTTATTATATGCTCTATAAATAGCAGGCAGTTAATAAGTGTTAACTCCTGAAAGGACTTCTGTTTTGAGAAATTCCCAGTGCATTTGTGGTAGAGTAGCAGATGAATTCCCAACCTAGACAAAAAATGCCAATAAGCAAGTGCTCTCAAATCAATGACTTAACATTGCTAATAAAATTCAGTTTCCTTTTTCTTTCCCCTTCTAGATGTAAAAAAACTCATTGAAGATAGGATTCCATCTTATATTTTGGTGCCCTCGTCTTCTAATGTATTCAAAGAGTGGACACACAGTGTTTGTTGGATGCATAAAATAGTGAATGGACACTACTGTATTTAAAACAGATAACCCACAAGGGCCTATTGTATAACACAGGGAACTCGACTCAATATTCTGTGATAAGCTAAATGGTAAAAGAATTTGAAAAAAGAATAGATATATGTATAACTGAATCACTTTTCTGTACACCTGAAGCTAACACAACATTATAAATTAACTATAGTCCAAAATAAAATGAAAACTTTAAAAATAGTGAATGCAAGTGAGGAGTGTTCTTCATACAAATTATTTTATGCAATACTGAAGGAAGTCATCTACTATACAAACATATGGTAATGAATAGACATACTTACATGTTTACATTCTGTAATATTATACCAATGGAAATTCTTGTGAAATAAGACCTCTCACTCAATGAGAAAACACTACCACTTAGAAAACCTAAAGAGAATTATTTTCTCTGTGTCTAGGTACCAAAATGTGGAACTATTACAAAGCAATCATTAGATACTAATAATTTTTAAAGGAATTCATTATGTGTAAACAATTTCAAATAAAAATTGTAAGTATCTGGTCAGATGCCTTAAAAAGATGTTTTTATCCATCTTTTTTACTTGTGTTGTCAAGGCACAAACTGGGATTGGCTCACACAGATCAATGCCTTTAGAACAATTTGTGATCTAGATTTCTTAGTTAAAATCTAGGTGTTCCACAATGAGAAAAACCACTGCAAGAAGCCTGCGCGCTGTAACTAGAACAGCCTCTTCTTATCACAAGGAGAGAAAGCCCAAGTGCAGCAAAGAAGACCCAGTGCATCCGAAAATAAATAAATATTTTAAAACACAAACACACAAGAGTTTTGAAAATGTCCACTTTAAAGTATTTTACATTTCTTTAGGCTTGTCTGTTTTTTACCACAGTACTTAAAATTGATTGTACTGACTTGCTACATACTGTAAGACAACTGTCACGTATCTTCGTTTCTAACAACTATTTAAAATGAAGACTGATGCACATATACACACTAAGACAAAGTGTTTATAAACTGATTCTCTGGAATGATGATATATATATAATCATTAAATTTCTATGATTAGAAATTCCTTATTGAATTTTTACTTCAGATCATTTTAATAATATTTTATACCATGATAAAATAAAAAGTTCTCTCTTTACTAGGTTTAAATCCTTAATTTATTCATTTCCTCAATGTTAGTACAAGATGTTTTTTAAATTATGCAAAATATTTTTTAAAAAACTAAAATATTTTTTTAAATATCTCAATTTTACTTCTACAATTAGGGCTTGCTCCACCATAGCCAGGTTTTTGAACTATCTTCTTCATTACAACCAATTTGTAACTCCACTACTTCCTTCCTATTGCATTTATTGAGGAAAAATGCCAATAACATTCATTATTTTATTTTAAAAGTATTTATTTGCCTGGGAGCTTCCCTGGTGGCTCAGACGGTAAAGAATCTGCCTCCTATGTGAGAGAGGGTCAATCCCCGGGTCGAGAAGATCCTCTGGAGAAGGGAATGGCAACCCACTCCAGTATTCCTGCCTGGAAAACCCCATGGACAGAGGAGCCTGGTGAGCTACAGCCCTCGGGGTCGCAAAGAGTCAGACACAACTGAGAGACTAACGCCACTGCTACTATTTATTTTCCTACTAGCTACCCTTGAATTTTAGACTGTGGAGATGCAACAAATAAGAAAAACAAAACTAAACAAATAATTGCCCATTTGGAGTGTGTATTTTCATGAAAATGTTCAGGAAAGAAATAAGCCCATGACAAAATATAGCAAAAAGTAATAAAAGTGCCAAGAGGGAAGACAGAGCAGGGCAAAGGATAGAAAGTGTTGATGATGGCATATCTGAGGGAGTGAAGTTTGGTCAAATACTGGAGTGATGTGCAAAAATCTTGGGGAAAATGCTTCAGCATGGGGAATCACAGCCCAGAGTCCTGAAGCAAGAGTGTGTTTTATTTCTTCTAGGTGGAGCAAGAAATTTGTGTTTGGAAAAGTGTGATGGGGGAGAATGGGGTGGAGAATGGTAAGCAATCAGATCAAAGGCAACCAGAGAAGAAATTATGAGGGACCTGTTGGGTCACTGTGATAAGGACTTTGAATTTCATTCTAAGTGGAAGAAGAAGTCATTGGAAGATAGAGTAAAAGAGTGACGTAATATGATTTTTTTAAATATTTATTTATTTGACAGCATTGGGTCTTAGCCTGGGCTTGTGAGCTTAGTTGCCTTGTGGCACATAGGATCTTAGTTCCCTGACCAAGGATTGAACCCATGTCCTCTGCATTGGAATGTAGATTCTTAACAACTGGACCATCAGGGAAGTCACTGATTTTGGCTTTAAATGATTCATTCTGGCTGCTGTTTACAGATTGGAATACTTGGGGTGGGGTGGGGAGGTAAGAGGAAAGAAAGCAAGGATACTTCATGGAAGATCACTACATTTGGAGAGAACAACTGCATCTTGGTTTAAGGTGGGAGAGGTGTAAATGGTAACAGGTGACCTAGTTCCAAATACATTTTTAAAGGAAACTTTCAACTGGACACATTATGATGGTATTTACTGAGAATGGAAATACTGATGGTGGTGGTGGTTTAGTCACTAAGTTGTGTCTGAGTCTTCCGAGTACACAGACTGGAGCATGCCATGCTCCTCTGTCCAGGGGATTTCCTAGGCAAGAATATTGGAGTGAGTTACCATTACCTTCTCCAGGGAATCTTCCCAACCCAGAGATCAAATCCATGTCTCCCGCATTGCAGGCAGATTCTTTACCGACTGGAGCCACCAGGGAAGCCAACACTGATGAAAGAGCAGCTTTTAGGGTTGGAATAGACCAGATGGATAAGGCTTAGTGGCTAATAGAAAACTGATGAATGATATCTAACTACAGATTCAAAGAACACTATGTACCTTGAGCAAGATATATTCCAAGAAAATCAATTTCAGCTCCACCATAGTAAGGAAAAAATCTTAAAAGTAGATAAAAGAAATAAATGTAGTCTCCTCAAAAGAATAATATTTAAATGATCTTATTCCTGAAAGAAACAAAGCCAGAAAGGGATGTAATAGTATTTTTAAAAGTAAGAAAAAATATCCCTCTGTCTTAAAATTCTATACTGAGCAAAAATAATCTTTGAGAATAAAGGTAAAATCAATATGTTTTTGAAAAATAAATTTAAGAGAATATGGCATCAGGAGAACCACCCTGAAGTTTTGTTATTGTTTAGTCATTCAGTTATGTCTGACTCTTTGCAACCCCATGGACGGTAGCATGCCACGCTTCCCTGTCCTTCACTATCTCCTGGAGTTTGCTCAAACACATGTCCATTCAGTCCGTGATGCCATCCAACCATCTCATCCTCTGTCAACCCCTTCTTCCTCTGTCTTCAATCTTTTCCAAGCATCAGGGCCTTTTCTAATGAGTCAACTCTTCTCGTCACGTGTCCAAAGTATTGGAAAAGCTTTGAAGCTTATCGTCAGACAAAAAGAAAATGATCCCAGAAGAAAGTCTGCTACTCTAGTTAGGGCTAAGAACAGCAAAGAGTGCTTAAAACAAAAAGGTAAAGGAAATGAAAAATGCAAAGAAATAGAGAAAAAATAGAATGGAAAGAGTAGAGATCTCTTTAAGAAAATTAGAAATACCAAGGGGATGTTTCACGCAAAGATGGCACAATAAAGGACAGAAAAGGTATGGACCTAACAAAAGCAGAGATATTAAGAAGAGGTGGCAAGAATACACAGAACTATACAAAAAGATTTTCATGACCCAGATAACCATGTGGATGTGATCACTCACCTAGAGCCAGACAGCCTGGAGAGTGAAGTCAAGTTGTCCTTAGGAAGCATGACT
This sequence comes from Cephalophus harveyi, assembly GCA_006410635.1. Taxonomy (NCBI): domain Eukaryota; kingdom Metazoa; phylum Chordata; class Mammalia; order Artiodactyla; family Bovidae; genus Cephalophus; species Cephalophus harveyi. Next base: position 269,533 of record SJYT01026587.1, on the reverse strand, counting down.
ATGAACAAAGCTAGTGAAGGTGATGGAATTCCACCTGAGCTATTTCAAATCCTAAAAAATGATGCTGTGAAAGGGCTGCACTCAATATGTCAACAAATTTGGAAAACTCAGCAATGGCCACAGGGCTGGAAAATGTCAGTTTTCAATCCAATCCCTAAGAAAGGCAATGCCAAAGATGGCATTGTTCAAACTACCACATGATTGTACTTGTCTCACACACTAGCAAAGTAATGTTCAAAATTCTCCAAGCCAGGTTTCAACAATACATGAACTGTGAACTTTCAGATGTTTAAGCTGGATTTAGAAAAGGTAGAGAAGCCAGAGATCAAATTGCCAACATCTGTTGCATCATCAAAAAAGCAAGAGAGTTCCAGAAAATCATCTATTTCTGCTTTGTTGAAAATTCTTCAAGAGATGAGAGTACCAGACCACCTGATCTGCTTCCTGAGAAATCTGTATGTAGATCAAGCAGCAACAGTTAGAACTGAACATGGAACAACAGACTGGTTCCAAATTGGGAAATGAGTATACCAAGGCTTTATATTATCACCCTGCTTATTTAACTTATATGCAGAGTACATCATGAGAAATGCTGGGCTGGATGAGGCACAAGCTGGAATCAAGACTGCTGGGAGAAATATCAATAACCTCAGATATGCAGATGACACCACCCTTATGGCAGGAAGCAAAGAGAAACTAAAGAGCCTCTTAATGAAAGTGAAAGAGGAGAGTGAAAAAGTTGGCTTAAAGCTCAACATTCAGAAAACGAAGATATGGCATCTGGTCCCATCACTTCATGGGAAATAGATGGGGTAACAGTGGAAACAGTGTCAGACTTTATTTTGGGGGGCTCCAAAATCACTGCAGCCATGAAATTAAAAGACCCTTGTTCCTTGGAAGAAAAACAATGACCAACCTAGACAGCACACTAAAAAATAGAGACATTACTTTGCCAACAAATGTCCTTCAAGTCAAGGCTATGGTTTTTCCAGTAGTCATGTATGGATGTGAGAGTTTGACTAAAACAAAAGCTGAGTGCCAAAGAACTGATGCTTTTGAACTGTGGTGTTGGAGAAGACTCTTGAGAGTCCCTTGGACTGCAAGGAGATCCAACCAGTCCATCCTAAAAGAAATCAGTCCTGAATGTTCACTGAAAGGACTAATGCTGAAGCTGAAACTCCAATACTTTGGCCATCTGGTGGGATGCCTAGTAGGACTACTTACTTGTGAATTCTATGAAATGTTTAAGGAAGGAGCAAAGTCAAATATATGCAAACTTTTTTCAAAAGTGGGATGTTCAGTTCAGTTGCTCAGTCCTGTCTGACTTTTTGTGACCCCATGGACTGCAGCATGCCAGGCTTACCTGTCCATCACCAACTCCCGGAGCTTGGTCATATTTTCTCAAGTCTTCATTGCTGGTGGGAGTGTAAATTGGTGTAAACACTTTGGAACAAGTTTAGTATTATATCAGTTGTCAGGCCTAGCAATATTATGTATCAAACAACCAAATAATCTCAATGAGTCATAACAAAATGCATTAATATATTGGCTTAAAGCTCAACATTCAGAAAACGAAGATATGGCATCTGGTCCCATCACTTCATGGGAAATAGATGGGGTAACAGTGGAAACAGTGTCAGACTTTATTTTGGGGGGCTCCAAAATCACTGCAGCCATGAAATTAAAAGACCCTTGTTCCTTGGAAGAAAAACAATGACCAACCTAGACAGCACACTAAAAAATAGAGACATTACTTTGCCAACAAATGTCCTTCAAGTCAAGGCTATGGTTTTTCCAGTAGTCATGTATGGATGTGAGAGTTTGACTAAAACAAAAGCTGAGTGCCAAAGAACTGATGCTTTTGAACTGTGGTGTTGGAGAAGACTCTTGAGAGTCCCTTGGACTGCAAGGAGATCCAACCAGTCCATCCTAAAAGAAATCAGTCCTGAATGTTCACTGAAAGGACTAATGCTGAAGCTGAAACTCCAATACTTTGGCCATCTGGTGGGATGCCTAGTAGGACTACTTACTTGTGAATTCTATGAAATGTTTAAGGAAGGAGCAAAGTCAAATATATGCAAACTTTTTTCAAAAGTGGGATGTTCAGTTCAGTTGCTCAGTCCTGTCTGACTTTTTGTGACCCCATGGACTGCAGCATGCCAGGCTTACCTGTCCATCACCAACTCCCGGAGCTTGGTCATATTTTCTCAAGTCTTCATTGCTGGTGGGAGTGTAAATTGGAGTAAACACTTTGGAACAAGTTTAGTATTATATCAGTTGTCAGGCCTAGCAATATTATGTATCAAACAACCAAATAATCTCAATGAGTCATAACAAAATGCATTAATATAGCACACATTTCCATGGTAATTGGGTTCAGCTGATCTAGACTGGTATCTCCACTGGGTTGTTGTGATAGGCAAAAATTAGATCTCTTTTCAGCAAATTAGGAATCAGTTGGCTTGGGCTGGGTTTGGTGGAACTATTCATCTGGGTGGGCTCTAGTCCTATTGAGTCTCCTCTTTCTAGAGTGTTATCTTTCCTACTGGAATTTATCCTTGTTCAGTGAGATATGCAGGGAAGATTTAAGTCTGACTATACTGTAAGTGAATTGAAATTTGAGTTGGCTGATTACAGTTGTTTGAAGAAATTGATGTCTCTGTTCTTTATAGCTATTAAAAATATTTGAGAGATTTTCAGAAAAGTCACAAAAAGGAGTTAAAATTAATCATTCTCATTTCTGTGAAAGAATGTTTAGCAAACTGGGCCCTCTCCCCTCTCCTCTCAAAGAGGAATAAATACATCCCCTTTTCTTCCCAATTCTTTCCCTCCTTGCTACCCTTTATGCACCTCCAAGACTGTTTCCTGGTTTTCTGAAAGTGTTTTTCACACATTTTATCCCCTGCCCTAAGCTAAGCTATTGCTCTTATCCATTTCATTGCAATTACCAAAATTTATAACTACAGCAACAGTTTTTCAGAGCTCATTTTCTTTGAGATCCTTTTCTCAAGTCTTCCTAGGAAAGATGAAAAAAAGTGGGAGAAAGGTGAGAGCTCGTTGATAAGCCTTATTCTTATTCTGTCCATGAAGTCTGAGGTGTTAATCTTGTCTTTTCTTTTAATCTAGGTAATGATAATGGGTTGTTTTTCAATATTGTTGCAGCTTCATTAATATGTATGTTTTCTGCTGTAATTTCTTTTCGTTCAAGCAGTACTTTGAAGCTAACTTTACAAGCCTCTCTCCTGCTTCAGGCTTAACTTTGACTTTCTTTTTCTACTTTCATATGTTTTTCATTGGACCCCTGTGCTTTATGTTTTATATCTTCAGTGCAGCTCCTGGTTTTTCTGTTTACTGATCTAGCAGTATTCTACCACTTATTTTGTGTTTTATGGTTGGTCACTATCTCATCAATTTCATGTTATGAAAACCATGTACTGGAGTTTCACAATAGTAATTCTCAATTATGTATTTACTTTATTCAACTAAGATGAGTGCTTATCCTACAGCAGGCACTGTCCTAAGACTATTCTGCATACCACTTTCATGGCTCGGTGCTTCCACCTCACAAGAATTAAAGATTTGGGGATATGGACACTAAAATACTGATATGCACCTTTACTGGGTGGCCAGCACCCAAGCTCAGCCTGCACCCTCACAGGCCCTATAAGGCTCCCCTCAAAGGTTCATATAAGTCAAAGCTGTGTTTTTTCTAGTAGTCATGTACAGATGTGAGAGTTGGACCATAAAGAAGGCTGAGAGCCAAAGGATACATACTTTGAAATTGTGGGGTGCTGGAGCAGACTTTTGAGAGTTCCTTGGACAGCAAGAAGATCAAACCAGTCAATCCTAAAGGAATTCAACCCTGAATATTCATTGGAAGGACTGATGTTGAGGCTCTAATACTTTGGCCACCTGATGTGAAGAACCAACTCATTGGAAAAGACCCTGATGCCGGGAAATATTGAAGGCAAAAAGAGAAGGATGCCGCAGAGGATGAGATGGTTAGATAGCATCACTGATTCAGTGGACATGAATCTGAGCAAACTCTGGGAGATTGTGAAGGACAGTGAAGCCTGGTGTGTTGTAGTCCATGGGGTCACAAAGAATCGGACACAACTTAGCAAGTCAACAACAACAGCATAGTCAAAAAAGTCCCCACTGTCAGATCTTTAGTAGTAACATGGCAAGGTTCTATCTCTTTGAACACTGTCTACAGTTCACTCAGCTGGGATCTTGGCCCTATACTCCTTTTAGTGTAATGCTGAGAGCATTCATGTATCATTCAGCCAAGTATCCACCTTTAAGTTTTCTTGATAAAGCTTGCTTTGAGCTTGCATCACACATGAGAGATGTTTGCTTTCAGCTACAATTCTACAACATGGAACAGAACAAAAAAGTCCCTGCCTTCACAGAACTTCAGTGGGTCAAAGATAGGTAAATAGAGATCACACTTATTTTAGGCCCTCAGATAGCATTTTGGTTATGAATTTTTGCCTGGTAGACTCCATTGGTTTGGATAATTTTGGCTTATTTCAGTCCTAGTCCCTTGAACAATTGGATCTGTTTCATCGTCAGAGATGACACCTTCTGACAGGTCATCCACTTTGTGCATTCATAGGCACTGGAAGAAGGAAGTTAAGAAAGTAAATAGGTTAGCCTCAACTCACAAAACCTCTGCAGAGCAAAATACCCTCAGACAATTATAGTCAGTTCCTGGACTTCTCCAGTGGTCCAGTTGTTAAGATACCCTCTTCCAAAGCAAGGGGTGTGAACTTGATCGCTGGTCTGCAAATGACTTCCCACATGTTGCAGGATGCAGTCAAAAAATTTTAAATATAAATAAAACTTATCTTAAAAAAATAGTACCATCATTTCCCTACTTGAGAAGCAGCAGCTAGTATCTGACTCATTGTTTCAGTGCAATTTCCTTTTCTTTCCTATTTAATTTATAGGAATGATAAATGAAAGGCAGCAAAAGTGCTTGTAAAACTTCATTATATATAAACTGATAACAATTTTTATTATAAGACTATAATTTTCCAATATAATTTCCTAACTAAATAATAAGCACAGGATGGATGAGATTAATCATAAATAAAAATTTGACTAAGAAGAACTAAGGTATTCATTCATTCACTCACTCATTATATACACGTTTTGAGATGGATCAAGTGTATAAGCCAAAATTTTAAGCATTGGGATAGTGTAGAGTGAAGAAGTGGTGGTGGGGTGGGGGATTAAAAAATCAGTAAGACATAGTTCCTAAACAGGGAGTTCATAGATCAGTTTGAGGTGCAGGGAAGTGTGATGAGTCCTGTAATAGGTTATGCATTCCAGGTCTAGGACACCCTCCATTGAGTTAAGTCCTCTCTGGTTAAGAGGATAAATACAGTAACAATAAAGATCAATATAGCTCATAAATTTTTAAGGTAAACTATTGACTGCCAGATATTCATCAAAGCATGAACATCTCCTGCAGCTCTAAGTGGTAAGTTTTGAAGAGATTTGCAATAGAGCCCATTCTAGACTATGATGGCTCTGCCAGTCTACTCCCTGTTGATGGTCCAACTCTCATCATAATAACAACCTGTAATCCATGAAACAGTCCCTTGGCATCTTGTGTTCTCAGCACCAAATTATCAGTATGGACAAATTTTCATCTGGTACCGTGTTGTCCTGCCACCAGCCATAAGACATGTTATATTAGACAACTTCATGACCTTCTAATATCCTTTCTCCACCATGAAGGCTAAGGCCACCCAAAGAATGCATTTATAAACCTGCAGAGCAAGCAGAGAGAATATGAAGAATCTCAGTTTCAATTATCTATCTACCTACACATCAATCATGAAAATAATTTGTTAGGCATTCTAAGGTAAAAACAGAACACAGGATGTTTAAGTATAGTTCTAAGCACAGGTAAATAAATAAAGCATGCTTAAAATTATTACTCATTTTAGAAGGTACATAAGGGAACATAAGAAAGGAATATGAGAGAGAGAGAAAAATCCACCTAAAAAGAAATATGGATGCAGAATTACTATGAAGCTAATTAAGTTTCAGCTTTAAGACCTCTCATTTGCATTGGATACTCCAGGGCCTTGAGAGGGACCTAGAAATGGGTCACTTCATCGTATGTAGAATTTGCAAAGTTATGATTTTGTTTTTTTAGCAGCAATTGGTTAAGATTGTTGTCTTTTTTATTTCAACCAGATCCTTCACACACACACACACACACACACACACACACACACACACATATATATATATTTATTCCAACCAGATCCTTCATATGGTTGGAATAAACCGTATGTATATATATGGTTGAAATAAACCATATGAATATATATATGTGGTTGGAATATATATATATATATATTGGGCTTTCCTTGTGGCTCAGCTGGTAAAGAATCTGTTTGCAATGTGGAAGACCTGGGTTTGATCCCTGGGTTAGGAAGATCCCCTGGAGAAGGGATAGGCTACCCACTCCAGTCTTCTGGCCTGGAGAATTCCATGGACTGTACAGTCCATGGGGTCACAAAACAGTTGGATACAACTTAGCAACTTGAGTGACTGCAGTGGTTTCAGAAATTTGGGAGCTCTGACTAAGAGGAAGTTGAGTTGGTGATGGTAGATTATATTTGTATGGTTCCCAAGCACTTCCATGTATAAACAAGTCCCTGCTAACCATCCTCATGTAGAATGGTCAAGGAATACTCTAGACCACACAGACAGCACTATTCATCCAGTACTGTGGATGAAGATGTTGCAGAATTTGCAAGCAAGTTAATCTCATTAGAGAAAATGATGCCTCAACAATTTTTGAAGACATTGATCACTGTGGTGCTTTGTAGCAAATATATATATTTTTTGGTTCTCTCATAGTGTAATAATTTTAAACACATGTGCCAAATTTGAACTTTTCTTACATTCTTAGCCACAAATAGAGTCTGCCCATGATAAGGCCATTCAAGCTTTGCCACAATGGGTAAAATGACATTTTATGAGCTCTAAAATATACAGAATATCTGAAAGAGAATTCCAAATACTAAGTAATTTGTGAAGTGTTTATTTTAATAGTTTATAAAGCTTGAATACAATGTTTTAACTGCTGTTTAATTTAAAAAGGCATCTTGCAACATTTCAGTAGGATACATGAGAAGTATAGACTCCTGATTTGATGTATATATAATATGTTTCTGAGTTGAGAGAAAGTTCAGAAAACATTAATGGCCTATGACATAAAATGGATAGAGATGGGTATTAAAATCAAAAGAAATTTCTCTTGAAGTTAATTAAAAATGAATGATTAATTTAAAGATGAAGGGTCAAATTTTAATACAAAACTTTCAAAACATTTCCAGGGTACTAACTCCATAAGAAAAAGATAAATATTAAACAGAAGCAATAACTAGATCCTTGGATGTTTGCTAGTCTAGTTAAGGGGGTGGTGTGAATCATGTGAACACATCAGAAAAAAACTGAAATTTTTTGCTGCTTTGCTAGGAAATTCTGGCATAAAGTTATCATAAATATTATAATATGTCCAGTAAACAAAAATACTAAAGACAAACTGGTAAATAAACACTTTCAGTTCTGAGTGCTTGAGATCTATTACTATTCAAGAATGGGCATGAGTTTGAGCAGACTCCAGGAGATAGTGAAGGACAGGGAAGCCTCGCATGCTGCAGTTCATGGGATCACGAAGAGTTGAACACAACTTAGTGAATGTACAACAACAACAACTGATCAAGAAACCCTGAAACCTTATTGCTAACATGGGGAAGAAAGCTGATAAGAGATTTTGAAATATTACCTCAAACTTTAAAATGTATAAGAGAATTCCAAGGGACTTCCCTGGTGGTACAGTGGTTAGGATTTTGCCTTACAGTACAGGAAATGTAGGTTCAATCCCTGGTCAGGGAACTAAGATCCCGCACGCCTTGTGGCCAAAAAACCAAAAAATAAATAAAACAAAATTGTTATAACAAATTCAATAAAGACATTTATGTATCAAAAAATCTTTAGAAAAGAGATAATATGAAATACTAGTTCTGAAGCTGAAATAGCTTTCCTGATGTTCAGGCTGGTTTTAGAAAAGGCAGAGGAACCAGAGATCAAATTGCCAACATCCACTGGATCATGGAAAAAGCAAGAGAGTTCCAGAAAAACATATATTTCTGCTTTATTGACTATGCCAAAGCCTTGGACTGTGTGGATCACAATGAACTGTGGAAAATTCTGAAAGAGGTGGGAATACCAGATCACCTGACCTGCCTCTTGAGAAATCTGTATGCAGGTCAGGAAGCAACAGCTAGAACTGGACATGGAACAACAGACTGGTTCCAAATAGGAAAAGGAGTACATCAAGGTTGTATATTGTCACCCTGCTTATTTATCGTATCTGCAGAGTACATCATGAGAAACGCTGGACTGGAAGAAACACAAGCTGGAATCACGATTGCCGGGAGAAATATCAATAACCTCAGATATGCAGATGACACCACCCTTATGTCAGAAAGTGAAGAGCAACCAAAAAGCCTCTTGATGAAAGTGAAAGAGGAGAGTTAAAAAGGTGGCTTAAAGCTCAACATTCAGAAAACGAAGATATGGCATCTGGTCCCATCACTTCATGGGAAATAGATGGGGAAACAGTGGAAAAAGTGTCAGACTTTATTTTTTGGGCCTCAAAATCACTGCAGATGGTGATTGCAGCCATGAAATTAAAAGACACTTACTCCTTGGAAGGAAAGTTATGACCAACGTAGATAGCATATTCAAAAGCAGAGACATTACTTGGCCAACTAACGTCCGTGTAGTCAAGGCTATGGTTTTTCCATTAGTCATGTATGGACGTGAGAGTTGGACTGTGAAGAAGGCTGAGCGCCGAAGAATTGATGCTTTTGAACTGTGGTGTTGGAAAAGACTCTTGAGAGTCCCTTGGACTGCAAGGAGATCCAACCAGTCCATTCTGAAGGAGATCATCCCTGGGATTTCTTTGGAAGGAATGATGCTAAAGCTGAAACTCCAGTACTTTGGCCACCTCATGCAAAGAGTTGACTCATTGGAAAAGACTCTGATGCTGGGAGGGATTGGAGGCAGGAGGAGAAGGGGATGACCGAGGATGAGATGGCTGGATGGCATCACTGACTTGATGGACGTGAGTCTGAATGAACTCTGGGAGTTGGTGATGGACAGGGAGGCCTGGCGTGATGCGATTCATGGGATCGCAAAGAGTTGGCCACGACTGAGCGGCTGAACTGAACTGAGATTTTCAATAAAATAAATAACATTTTAAAAATTTAAGTTCTATTACGCTAACAGAGAGATGTGAGACAGACTTATTATCCAAGGAAGTTAGGGCACTAACCCACAACCTAAGGCTGGCCTGTTCAGCAGGTTTCCCACAGTGGCTACATTGGGTCAGGCACCATCTAGATACTCAGCTCTATTTTACTCTTGTTCTGTGTTCACCAGGGAAGCCATTTTATTATATGAATTTGTTTTTTGCAGATTTTCGTGTGAGGAAGAAACTGTTCTGACCCACTCACAGGGGAACTTCAAGATCACAGCTCACATTTAATAAATTGTCATCCTGATTTATCGTTCATTTTTGAATTTACTTAACATAAGAAAGTGAAAGACATTCAGTTTCTTCTTTGTCTGGTTGTTCATAATGTGGATTTCACACTCAGATTGGCTGGATTAGAATCCTAGCTTCTGCACTGATTAGCTGTGTGACCTTAGGTAAAATTCTTATCTGTCTTTTCCTTAATTTACCCATGTATGTAACAGAAGAGAGTAGTACTTACAATCTTGAAATATTTGGAGAAAATGAGTTAACATATATAAAGTGCTTAGGAATACCTAGTTTAGTGGATTGGAAAAGCTTTAGCTGTTCTGATTATTACCGTTGATTCCTCCATAAGGACACAGGATCTAGAATCAGAATGCTTAGGTTTGTTTTACAGCACAAGCGGGAATCGAGATTGCCGGGAGAAATATCAATCACCTCAGATATGCAGATGACACCACCCTTATGGCAGAAAGTGAAGAGGAGCTAAAAAGCCTCTTGATGAAAGTGAAAGAGGAGAGCGAAAAATGTTGGCTTAAAGCTCAACATTCAGAAAATGAAGATCATAATATCTGGTCCCATCACTTCATGGCAAATAGATGGAGAAACAGTGGAAATAGTGGCTGACTTTATTTTCTTGGGCCTCAAAATCACTGCAGATGGTGCCTGCAGCCATGAAATAAAAAGACACTTACTCCTTGGAAGAAAAGTTATGACCAACCTAGACAGCATGTTAAAAAGCAGAGACATTACTTTGCCAACAAAGGTCCATCTAGTCAAGGCTATGGTGTTTCTAGTGTGCATGTATGGATGTGAGAGCTGGTCTGTGAAGAAAGCTGAGCGCCAAAGAATTGATGCTTTTGAACTGTGGTGTTGGAGAAGATTCTTGAGAGTCCCTTGGACTGCAAGAAGGTCTAATCCATTCATTCTAAAGGAGATCAGTCCTGGGTGTTCATTGGAAGGACTGATGTTAAAGCTGAAACTCCAGTACTTTGGCTACTTCATGCGAAGCATTGACTCATTGGAAAAGACTCTGATGCTGGGAGGGATTGTGGGCAGGAGAAGGGGACGATGGAGGATGAGATGGCTGGATGGCATCACTGACTCGATGGATGTGAGTTTGCGTGAACTCCGGGAGTTTGTGATGGACAGGGAGGCCTGGCGTGCTGCGATTCATGGGGTCACAAAGAGTCAGACACGACTGAGCGACTGAACTGAACTGAGCTGAACTGATGGGACCAGATGCCATGAAATTTGTTTTCTGAATGTTGAGCTTTAAGCCAACTTTTTCAGTCTCCTCTTTCACTTTCATCAAGAGGCTCTTTAGTTCCTCTTCACTGTCTGCCATAAGGGTAGTGTCATCTTAGTATCTGAGGTTATTGATATTTCTCCCGGCAATCTTGATTCCAGCTTGTGCTTCATCCAGCCTGGCATTTCGCATCATGTACTCAGCACTAGGTACTGTCATGTTATTAAGCATACATTTGTTTAATATGCACGAATTGCACCTACAATGAGGCTTAACTATAACCCCTGCCCTGAAGGAAGAGATCATGTCCACAGAGAGATACGCGTGTTAACAATAGCGTGAAATAAATGTTCTAACTACAAAAGAAAGAATTGGGTCGTTTGATGACTGAGGAGTAAATGCAGTGAAAAAAAAAAAAATGAAGCAAAGTGCTTAATTTTGAAATCTTACCTTAATAGCCCCTCAGAGTATTTATTCAGTATATTATCTAAGACAAATCAGAAGCCAAGGAATAAATTGCAAATCTTTTTAGTCATTTATTAAACTGAATCACACCAAATTTACAGGAGTAGAATCTACATCTAAGGCAACTAAAAAATGCTGAGATTAAAGCAAGTTTAGCAAAAGTCTGTATATAAAATTAGGAGTTGCCCAGAAGCGGAATCAGCTCTAAAATTCTGTATCTCTTATGCTCAGCACTTCTCTCCACCTGTGAACACATAGTTTCCTCACCTGCTAGTGAGGACCTGATGATACTTATGCTCCTTCTGCACCTCAAAGGACTGTTGCAAGGGTTAAGTATGATAATGGATATACCTATACTCTAAACATTGTTTGGCATGTTGTACGTGAAAAGGCATATTATCATTTATATGAGAGTATATCATCACTCAGAAAATTATGTAAAAAGTTGAAATCCCTCAAACAGTGCATTGCCAGGGTTGGGGGTGGCTGCTCATCACATTTGAGTTAGTTAATACCTAAAACCAGTTTGTGAGAGTAATTTCTTCTGCCTTAAGGGTCACGTTAAACCAACTTTTAAGAGATTTTGTTCACTGCCAGCACTGAGTTGTGACGATACTTGAAAGAAAGGAATTTCCCCACACAGGCTAAATTATTTTCTGTAAATTGTACTGAGGTAAATTTAAAATTTGTTTCAACCACACATTATTATTTTAATATTGTATATAATTAAAATTAGAATTTCATGCAATATATAATTATACATAATTATATAATATATATATTATATATAATATATACTATATATACACAATAATTCTAATTATTCTCATTGTATATGGTTAGTCTAATTGTAGCATACAGAACCCCCCACATGCACACACACAGTACTACTCATCAACCACTAGGATAAAACACTATTTATACAAGTACAGTTTTTACAAAAGCACCTCTTTATTGTGTTCATTTTTATTGCATCCATTGAGATCATTTGAATCCTATACATATCTGTATATGTCCTTCTATTTTTAGGAAATTTGAATATTAAAAGGTGGCATAACTGAAAATAGTGTTTCCAGAACATCTTTTCTTTATTTGTACATTATTACTATAATTATTTCATATCATGTTTGTTTCACATTTTCCCAGTAATATCAAACTTGCTGTTGAGCAGTTTACATAGTAACTAATCTGGTAACAGTAGAATAGATTTGCCTACCTTTTCATTGTAATTTCCACAATACGGATAATAAATTGTTTAGCACTGAATGTATGTTTATTAGGATTAACAATAATACACTGTTAAATGAATATTCTCTGTTATTATTAAATAGTTTCTGTGTTATTATTAAATAGTTAAACAGTTTCTACCTCTATTCCACAATTACTTTTTTGCTTTGTAAAAGTTGAGTTTAAGTTTAATTCTACTAATTTATTAGGAAGACAATAATTTTCTCTGGCATCTTATTTTCCTTTTTTATCATTTATCCCATGATAAAATTTGCAGACAGCAATTTGAAAAAGTGTAGTGATCTTGCCAAATATGAGAAATATATATTACAATTGTGGTGTTAACAATTTAAGTACTTTTAAACTATCTGTAGGAACTTTAATAAAATTACAATTTATTAAATGTCTAATACTTTCCTACACTCAACTAGAAATGGTAGGGAGATGTGTATAAGAGACAGGTTGAGTTTAAGTTTAATTCTACTAATTTATTAGGAAGACAATAATTTTCTCTGGCATCTTATTTTCCTTTTTTATCATTTATCCCATGATAAAATTTGCAGACAGCAATTTGAAAAAGTGTAGTGATCTTGCCAAATATGAGAAATATATATTACAATTGTGGTGTTAACAATTTAAGTACTTTTAAACTATCTGTAGGAACTTTAATAAAATTACAATTTATTAAATGTCTAATACTTTCCTACACTATATTAGTCACTGTTTATCAATTCTTTCAACAACCCTATGAAGTAAATTCTTTTATCCCAGTTTCACATGTAAGTCATGGAGACTGAAAATTTGAGCTAGGTAGTTATGAATATTATTAATGTCAGTCTTTACAGTTGAAGAAATTAAGGATTCAGAAAGTTTAGTGATTTTTTTTCCCAGTACAGTGTTGATAGTCCACACCAACTCTAATTTCACAGGACTCCTGGTCAACTATGACCTGGTAGGGGTACTAAGATTTTATCCCTCAGTTAGCAGCCATTCATGAAATTCTGTGTCTAGAGTTCCTGGTACTCTAATTTTGTTTTCAGAAGAATTGCATTTATTGAATTCATGGCAAAAATACTTATGTTGCAATAGAACTATACTCCAACAGGAAAAAGAAAATACACATATACTGTACGTGTATGTGTGTGAGTATATATATAGATATAGATAAATCTGATCTCAAATCCACATCACAGTAAAAAAAAAAAATTGCAACTCTTATCCATTCCTCTGCCTCACATACTCTGCTCTGGATTCCTTCCAGGGCATTGTTCATCTCTGTTTTTTGTTCTTTAGTTCTTCTAGGGCTTTGGCAAACGTTTATTGCATCTCATAGCACTGGATCTGTCAGGGTTCAAGTATTTCTGAGAGATGCATATGGAGATGTCCCTTTGGAGATCTACACATTTAGGCCAGTCATTAAGGGATCCCATCCATTCCTTTGCTTTGCTGATCACTTTGCCGACTAAGGTCCGTCTAGTCAGTTCAATTCAGTTCAGTCGCTCAGGTGTGTCCGACTCTTTGCGACCCCATGAATTGCAGCATGCCAGGCCTCCCTGCTCATCACCATCTCCTGGAGTTCACTCAGACTCACATCCATTGAGTCCGTGATGCCATCCAGCCATCTCATCCTCTGTCGTCCCCTTCTCCTCCTGCCCCCAATCCCTCCCAGCATCAGAGTCTTTTCCAATGAGTCAACTCTTTGCATGAGGTGGCCAAAGTACTGGAGTTTCAGCTTTAGCATCAATCCTTCCAAAGAAATCCCAGGGCTGATCTCCTTCAGAATGGACTGGTTGGATCTCCTTGCAGTCCAAGGGGCTCTCAAGAGTCTTCTCCAACACCACAGTT
>SJYT01026587.1:234381-254927 GCA_006410635.1 Cephalophus harveyi | reverse complement strand
GGCAAAGTAATGTCTCTGCTTTTGAATATGCTATCTAGGTTGGACATAACTTTTCTTCCAAGGAGTAAGCGTCTTTTAATTTCATGGCTGCAGTCACCATCTGCAGTGATTTTGGAGCCCCCCAAAATAAAGTCTGACACTGTTTCCACTGTTTCCCCATCTATTTCCCATGAAGGGATGGGACCAGATGCCATGATCTTCGTTTTCTGAATGTTGAGCTTTAAGCCAACTTTTTCGCTCTCCTCTTTCACTTTCATCAAGAGGCTTTTTAGCTCCTCTTCAGTTTCTGCCATAAGGGTGGTGTCACTTACATCTCAAAGAATTGTCATTGCCTTTGAGTCCTTTTCCTTGAATTTAATATTGGGTGTTAGTTTACAGCACGTGCCTCTGCCCTTTGGAGTAATCATAGCCATTGCCATACATTATGGTGGTGCAATTATTCCAGACACAAGCACTGATAATACAGTAGCTCAGGATCTTTTCACCACCGCGGTAAAAAGACGTATCCCTCTGTAGGCAGATCCAGCTCCTTTACTGTAGTAACTGAGCCAGAAGTATGCTTCCTCAAAGTTGGAGGGAAGGCACTGACAAGGGCTAGCAAAAGCAAATGGTGCTACATACCTCATTGCAAGCCTTTGTGAAAGGCATGTCTCACAAGTGGATGAAACATCTTGATGTAAAACAATTAGGCCACGTGGAAAAAAACCAAACATTTAAATGGAGATGGGATATCAGTACAGTTCACTGTACTGATTTTACCAAGAGCCCCAGAAGGCAGGAAACCTGTTCTACTGAAGAGCTAAATGGCTTCAAGTCCCTTGACTTCTCCAAGGATGTTTCTTCATCTGTAAATACAGGGTTTGGATTAGGTTATTACTAAAGTTGCTTTGTGTTCTAGCAAACTCCTTAATACACAGGTAGCCCTGTTAGCATGTTTGAAGCACAGGAAGAATTAATAAAATTATATAGACTGATCATTTTTTTGATCCTGGTTGCAATATTTCTCTCAGTTAAGATAACTTCATTTGTATGGTTTCCCATTGAGCTTTAGTCCCTTACAAAAATCTGAATGCCTTTCAGTTTAATGTGTATCAACAACCTATTTGTTCAGTGTTTAGAATAGTAATTTTGGGAATACTTTCAGAATCCTCAAACAAGTAATCCTTAAGCACCAACGGAGTGTAGGTACTCATGGCACTCAAACCACAGTTTGGTTAGAGTCTTCAGGGGGCGCTTACAGTGCTGTTGAAGAGAGCAGAATTGGGATTGAGGGCATATTTAATTAAATGACAAATGAGTGACCTAAAGAATAATTACAGTTTGTAGCCTGTTTTTATCTAATCACTTAATTTTCCTATATTGAGAATTTCTGATCTTTAAACTCTCTTTATCATGGTTTAAACAAATCTATTAAGAGTTGACTCATAGCAGTGAACAACCATCTCCTTGTTTTCTTTGAGATAATTCTCAGATTAAAAAAAAATCCTTGGCATTTGAGTCCAGTGATGAAGGCTGTGGGAAAGAAATAATCCCAATAATTATATCTAAAGAAATATATGTTATATATAGCTATTTTTTCTTGGCTAGGTTAACACTGTTCTCAAATCACATACAAATTAAAACAGAGCATGTAGAATGATTGGCTAAGATGATACATAGCCACTGAATAACATTCCAGACACTGCAACACCGCTAGTCACCTATGTCATCTATTTGCTCCTCCCTTACCCCTTGCTTTTTCAAATAACAAAATGATCTCCAGTTTCACTTAACGTGGCAATGTATATGGCTTTAAAAATTGCATTTACCAATTTCTCTTGAAGCAGAGGTAGCCAGCCATGTGATATAATCCTATTCAATGAGATACATGAATCACATGATTGGGCTCCTGTAAAACTCAGTAAAGTTAAGGAAGAGGCTGACCCAAATGGCAAATGCTCTTTGCTTTCATCCTTCTCCTTTTCTGATATGTGGATACAGGGCTGGATGTCAGACAGCCATATTGAATTCAAGAGATACCTCTGTGAATAACACATCCTAAGTATGACACCACCCTTATGGCAGAAAGTGAAGAGGAGCTAAAAGGCCTCTTGATGAAAGTGAAAGAGGAGAGTGAAAAAGTTGGCTTAAAGCTCAACATTCAGAAAACGAAGATCATGGCATCTGGTCCCATCACTTCATGGGAAATAGATGGGGAAACAGTGGAAACAGTTCTCTTGAGAGTCCCTTGGACTGCAAGGAGATCCAACCAGTCCATTCTGAAGGAGATCAACCCTGGGATTTCTTTGGAAGGAATGATGCTAAAGCTGAAACTCCAGTACTTTGGCCACCTCATGTGAAGAGTTGACTCATTGGAAAAGACTCTGATGCTGGGAGGGATTGGGGGCAGGAGGAGAAGGGGACGACCGAGGATGAGATGGCTGGATGGCATCACAGACTCGTTGGATGTGAGTCTGAGTGAACTCCGGGAGATGGTGATGAACAGGGAGGCCTGGCGTGCTGCGATTCATGGGGTCGCAAAGAGTCGGACACGACTGAGCAACTGAACTGAAGTATGGCAGTGTAGAGCTGGATCGAGTCTCAGTTCCAGGTGATATTTGAGACACCAGACTGGTCATGGATTCCTTTCCTTTAGGCTTCTCATTCAGTAAAAAAACCTAGGTCTCCTAATTTGTTTAAGCTATTTGTGGGTGATTGCATCTCTTATTGTGACTGAACACATCTTAAGGGAGAGATTATATACTATGTGCAAAGTGCCAATCTTACTAGTACATATAAAGATTTATAAGAGTTTAGTAAGTTCTCCTGATGGAGGTATATTTATATACATGGTATGTATCAATATATGGTATATACATAAATGATATATAGTGTATGTATTTAATCAGTATAGATCATGTTTATCTACCTACCTATCTACCTAGTGATGGGTATGATTCTCACAAACTCCATGAATATGGAAGAAGAGAGTGATCTGACTGATATCTGAGAAGGCTTCCTGGGAGAGGGTTTTTTTAGGCTTTCTATTTTTCTTTGTCAGGGTGAATATGTTGTTGCAGACAAATGGAAACTGGAAAGACGTGGGGCAGAGGAACAACTTGAGTCATACTGCAGAGATTCTCTCCTGTGGTCTCACCAGCTCATCAGAAATATTTAAAACAGTAGAGAATGTTTTAAAACTGTCTCAGTTCATTCGGTATAGATCACAAAGTTGGCTTGAACTGAAAGTTTCAATTAAAGTTGCATTTTTCATGTGATTTCCAAATCAGCTTGTTTCTTGATTAACCTCATAACTGGGTTCCTATATTACAGTCTGTAAGGAGAGCCACAGGGGAGCAATATGAGGAGAAGAGAACCAAACCCCATTTCTGTTCCTGGTCATCTGGCTTGTTCTATGTCTTATCTGTTAATCCAATAGGAAGTCACAGGTAAGCTTGACAGTTAAAACGAACCTGAGGAAAATCATGATCAACTGTATCCTCTTTTCAAGTTTTCCCAGCTCTTCACTTCTTATGTGCCCTAAAATGGTGATCATCAAAGAATTTCTAACATAGAGGTGGGAGAGTTGATTTTAAGTTAATTGGCATGGTTTATTGGCATATCTATAGGTGACATTCAGCTATGTATACTCATTTGACTATCAGCCATATTCATTTGGATATCTTACACACAAATATATATTCAGATGTTTCCTTTTGGAGTCCATGTAAATGAGTGAATTAAATTCCATGTCTGAGTTTCTATTACCAGAATCTTCATTTTTACCTCAAGTTATTCTTTGGGGAAGGTCTGCTTTCCATGGCCAATTTTCTAGTTTCTTTCTTGTATTCATCTGACTTTACAAGATACATGCTTTTACGTGTATGTTATTGCATCAGTCTGGAACAAGAATGCTAAATACCTGGCAGGTATTGGACCCCTTTACTCCCTTTCCACACATGTGACCGTGTTGTTCACCCCTGGGACTCAGTGCATTTTCCCACTGAAATTATGCTCCTTCAAGATCTTCAACATAATGCTGCAAGGGTGGGAACAAAAATATTTGAATTGACATTCAAGATGAAAGTCATGTGCCAACCACTGAATAGATGTGAAGCCTGGTACACTTTTCCTTGGATACAAGGTTGTGCTAAAGTCTTATGTATCCAGAGATATGCCTTTGTCTTAGGAAGTCTGAGTTTCTATTTGAAGGGCACGAGGAATGTTCTTCTGGGAGATGGCGTCTCAAAATAATTTGTGTCTCATTAAGGTCTTAAACTTGCCTAGATCCATAATCCATGCAATCTACTCAGTACTGGTAATGGTTGGTAATCTCATTTGACTTTCCTCTTTCATAAATAGGAAAGTGTCTCTTTTGAAGTAATGAGAAAAACTGATAAAATATTCCCATAAAATTCAAGTTCATGTTGTTGCTGTTTTTTAGTCACTAAGTTGTATCTAATGCTTCTGACCCCATGGACTGCAGCCTGCCAGGCTTTCATGTCCTTCACTATCTCCCAGAATTTGCTCAATCCCATGGCCACTGAGTAAGTGATGCTATCCAACCATCTCATCATCTATTGAGCCCTTCTCAATTTATTGACCTCCTGCCCTCAAACTTTCCCATCATTACAGTCTTTTCCAATGAGTCAACTCTTCGCATCAGGTGGCCAAAGTATTGGAGTTTCAGCATCAATTATTCCGCTGAATATTCAGTGTTGATTTTCTTTAGGATTGACTGGTTGGATCTTCTTGCTGTCCAAGGGACTTTCAAGAGTCTTCTCCAGCACCACAACTTGAAAGCATCAGTTCTTCAGTGCTCAGCGTTCTTTATGGTCCAACTCTCAGATCCATATATGACTACTGGAGAAATCATAGCTTTGATTACATGGAGCTTTGTCAGCAAAGTGATGTCTCTGCTTTTTAATATGCCCCACCCAGTAACACTGAAGAAGCTGAAGTTGAATGGTTCTATGAAGACCTATAAGACCTTTTAGAACTAACACCCAAAAAAGATGTCCTTTTCATTATAGAGGACTGGAATGCAAAAGTAGGAAGTCAAAAAACACCTGGAGTAACAGGCAAATTTGGCCTTGGAGTACAGAAGGAAGCAGGGCAAAGGCTAATAGAGTTTTGCCAAGAGAATGCACTGGTCATAGCAAACACCCTCTGCCAACAACATAAGAGAAGACTCTACACATGGACATCACCAGATGGTCAACACTGAAATCAGATTGATTATATTCTTTGCAGCCAAGGATGGAGAAGCTCTATACCGTCAGCAAAAACAAGACTGGGACCTGACTGTGGCTCAGATCATGAACTGTTTATTGGCAAATTCAGACTTAAATTGAAGAAAATAGGGAAAACCAGTAGACCATTCAGGTATGACCTAAATCAAATCCCTTATGATTATACAGTGGAAGTGAGAAATAGATTTACGGGAATAGATCTGATAGAGTGCCTGTTGAACTACGGACGGAGGTTTGTGACATTGTTCAGGAAACAGGGAGCTAGACCATCCCCAAGAAAAAGAAATGGAAAAAAGAAAAATAGCTGTCTGAGGAGGCCTTACAAATAGCTGTGAAAAGAAGAGAAGGGAAAAGCAAAGGAGAGAAGGAAAGATATACCCATTTGAATGCAGAATTCCAAAGAATAGCAAGGAGAAATAAGAAAGCCTTCTTCAGTGACCAATGCAAAGAAATAGAGGAAAATACTAGAAAGGGAAAGACTAGAGATCTCTTCAAGAATATTAAGAGATACCACAGGAACATTTCATGCAAAGATGGGCTCAATAAAGGACAGAAATGGTATGGAGCTAACAGCAGCAGAAGACGTTAAGAAGCAGTAGCAAGAATACACAGAAGAACTTTACAAAAAAGATCTTCACAACCCAGATAATCACGATGGTGTGATCACTACCTAGAGCCAGACATCCTGGAATGTGAAGTCAAGTGGGTCTTAGGAAGCATCATTACAAACAAAGCTAGTGGAGATGATGGAATTCCAGTTGAGCTATTTCAAATCCTAAAAGATGATGCTGTGAAAGTGGTCACTCAATATGCCAGTAAATTTGGAAAACTCAGCAGTGGCCATGGGACTGGAAAAGTCAGTTTTCATTTCAATCCCAAAGAAAGGCAATGTCAAAGAATGATCAAACTACCACACAATTGCAGTCATCTCACACACTAGCAAAGTAATACTCAAAATTCTCCAAGCCAGGCTTCAGCAATATGTGAGCTGTGAACTTCCAGATGTTCAAGCTGGTTTCATAAAAGGCAGAGGAACCAGAGGTCAAATTCCGAACATCTTCTGGATCATTGAAAAAGCAAGAGAGTTCCAGAAAAACATCTATTTCTGCTTTGACTATGCCAAAGCCTTTGACTGTGTGGATCACAATAAACTGTGGAAAATTCTGAAAGAGATGGGAATACCAGACCACCTGACCTGCCTCTTGAGAAACCTAAATGCAGGTTAGGAAGCAACAGTAGGAACTGGACATGGAACAACAGACAGGTTCCAAATAGGAGAAGGAGTACATCAAGGCTGTATATTGTCACCCTGCTTATTTAACTTATATGCAGAGTACATCATGAGAAATGCCAGGCTGGATGAAGCACAATCTGGAATCAAGATTGCTGGGAGGAATATCAATAACCTCAGATGTGCAGATGACACCACCCTTATGGCAGAAAGTGAAGAGGAACTAAAGAGCCTGTTGATGACAGTGAAAGAGGAGAGCGAAAAAGTTGGCTTAAAAGCTCAACATTCAGAAAACAATGATCATGGCATCTGGTCCCACCACTTAATGGAAAATAGATGGGGAAACAATGGAAACAGTGGCTGACTTTATTTTTGGGGGCTCCAAAATCACTACAGATGGTGATTGCAACCATGAAATTAAAAGACGTTTACTCCTTGCAAGGAAAGTTATGATCAACCTAAACAGCGTATTAAAAAGCAGAGACATTACTTTGCCAACAAAGGTCTGTCTAGTCAAGGCTATGGTTTTTGCAGTAGTTATGTATGGATGTTAAGAGTTGGACTGTAAAGAAAGCTGAGCACTGAAGAATTGATGCTTTTGAACTTTTGTGTTGGAGAAGACTCTTGAGAGTCCCTTGGACTGCAAGGAGATCCAACCAGTCCATCCTAAAGGAGATCAGTCCTGTGTATTCATTGGAAGGAGTGATTTTTGAAGCTGAAACTCCAATACTTTGGCCATCTGATGAGAAGAGCTGACTCATTTGAAAAGAACCTGATGCTGGGAAAGATTGAGGGCAGGAGCAGAAGGGGACAACCGAGGATGAGATGGTTGGATGGCATCACTGACTCGATGGACATGAATTTGGGTAAACTCCGGGAGTTGGTACCCACTCCAGTGTTCTTGCCTGGAGAATCCCAGGGATGGTGGAGCCCGATGGGCTGCCGTCTGTGGGGTCGCACAGAGTCGGACACGACTGAAGCGACTTAGCAGCAGCAGCAGCAGCCGGGAGTTGGTGGTGGGCTGGGAGGCCTGGTATGCTGCAGTCCATGGGGTCGCAAAGAGTTGGACATGACTGAGTAACTGAACTGAACTGTTTTGCCATGAAGTGATGGAACCAGATGCCATGATGTTAGTATTCTTGCCTTGTCATGATGAATAGGCTTTTGTAACTCATTGAAGCTATAAGCCATGCTGTGTCAGGGCCACCAGAGATGGACAGGTCATAGTGGAAAGTTCTGACAAAATATGGTCCACTGGAGGAGGGAATGGCAAAGCGCTTCAGTATTTTTGCCTCGATTAGCCCATGAACTGTATAAAAAGGTAAAAATGCTACTTCATATGTAACTATTACCAGTTTCCTATTGTTGAGATAATGTGACCTCACACATAATGGGGTAAAACAACACAAGTGTATTTTCTCACAGTTCTGGATGCTAGAAATCCTAAAATCAAAGTATTGTCAGGGCTGCATTTCTTTTGGAGGTTCCCGGGAAGATCCCATTCTCTTGCCTTTTCTTGCTACTTGAGATCACCTGCATTCCTTGACTCTGTGGCCCCTTCCATCTTCAAAGTTAGCAATGGAACATCTTCAGATTTCTTTGTGACTCTATCACTCTTATAAGAATCCTTGTAATTAGAATGAACCCACCTAGATAATCCAGGATAATCTTTCTTTCTCAAGGTTCTTAATTTAATCACATCTATAAAGTCCCACATAAAGTAACACAAGGTGACATATTTGATGTTCCTGTGATTAGGATATGGGTATCTTGGGGAGCCTTGGTCTACCCAAGAGTCATAGTCAATTACTTTTAGCCATTTGATTGCTAGTTCACCTTCACTATTTTACACACAGGTATCCATTGTGCACAATATCATCCTGACATATAACTAGGAAAGCTAGATGCAGTTACCCTTTTCATCTGGAGAAGAAAAATAGAGATTTATAAAAATTAAATGAGTTGTCCATGAACAAAAATGTGGAGACTTGGGATCCAAACCTTGTGTGTCTAACTTGAAGTCTGGGGTTTTAAGTGGTGTACTGTAAAATCCTGAGCTTTCATTCACAATAGGCTGTGATTTTGCAAACTTATTTGGCAGCAAAACCTTATGTTAAATGAAATCTTATCCATGTAACCGATATGTCCCACTTCACCATTCAGGGGTTCAGAACACGGTCATCTCTCTTTTAACATTCAAATTAAATTACTCTAAGCTCCATCTTGCTCTCATAGAAATGTCTTTCTTTCCTACTTGGACCCTCTTCACCACAACAAGCCCAAGAACAGTAGAAGCATGTGTTCAGTCCATGAAATAACATGAAAAAAATCCAAAATAGTTTAATGTGTTTACCAGGAACCAAGATCTCCACTTGTGTTATTGCTGGCTGGTGTCACCACAGGAGACAGGAGCAGTGTATGTCCATGAAGGAGGAAGCAGGGCAGAGACCTACATACACATGCTGACATCTTTGGCTGCTGGTGGACTCTGGATGTGGGATGTAGAAGGAAATGTCTCTCACACAGTGTTAGGCAGAGCTATGGTCACGCATGCCCCTGCTCTTCACTAAGAAGTTGCTCATTCACAACATAATTTATTACCATTTTCCTTAAGCAGACCCTCCCTCAGTGTCTGGGCAGCTGGAGGGTGAAGGTTTTCCTGTCTTAGAAATAGCTCAGGGACTTCCCTGGATGTCCAGTGGCCAAGACTCTGCACTCACAGTGCAGTAGCCCCATATTCTGCAACTAAAGATTCCATGTGCTGCAACCAAGACCCAGCCAAATAGTTTAAAAATAAATATTAGAAAATAAAAAAGAAACAGCTTACATCCTGAACCAGCATCCCTTACAACATCAACATCCCTACCCCATGATACTGGAGACAGTCCTCTCTCGGTCTCAAGGTCAATCTGATTTGGTCCATTCCAAGAAAGTGCTAGATTATGCTGCAAGGAACAAAAGAAGAAAACAAAACACCAAATAAGAATGGCATGAACCAGGCATAAATTTCTTTCTTTCTCATGTTCTATCTTGTTGCTTTACCATGTGGTTCTTAATTTTCTGAAGTCAACTCATAGACCAAGTGTTCATGAATCTGGAAGCTGCAGTCAACTCCATAGTCAAGCTAAGAGGAAAGTCCAGCAAAAGGAAAGAAGGAGTGACTCTACTTTCAAGATTACTTTCCTTACATCCCACTGTCTAGAACTTAGATGTCCAAAAGGCCTCACCTATGTGCAAAGTAAGCTGCAACTCCAATACTTTGGCCACCTAATGCTCAGAGCTGACTCATTGAAAAAGACCCTGATATTGGGAAAGATTGAGGACAGGAAGAGAAGGGGGCAACAGAGGATGAGATGGTTGGATGACACCACTGACTCAATGGACATGAGTTTGAGCAAACTCTGGGAGATAGTTAACGAAAAGGAAGCCTGGTGTGCTGCAGTCCATGGGGTCGCAAAGAGTTTTCCACAACTGAGCATATGAACAGCAACAACAATCTGCAAGGAAACATGGGAAATTTAACATACTCCAGGTGATCACATGTCTTGCTAAAACTGAAAGGTCTGGCTTTCACATCTCACCAGACAAGTGGGCCAGAGAAGGTGATGGCACCCCACTCCAGTACTCTTGCTTGGAAAATCCCATGGATGAAGGAACCTGGTAGGCTGCAGTCCATGGGGTCGCAAAGATTCAGACATGACTGAGCGACTTCACTTTCACTTTTCACTTTCACTTTTCACTTTCATGCATTGGAGAAGAAAATGGCAACCCACTCCAGTGCTCTTGCCTGGAGAATCCCAGGAATGGGGGAGCCTGGTGGGCCGCCATCTGTGGGTTTGCACAGAGTTGGACATGATGGAAGTGACTTAGCAGCAGCAACAGCAGCAGCAGACAAGTGGGCTGAGCTGAGACCAGGATATATTCTGTGGTTCCACCCTAGGCTCTAATTTCCTTGGGGAAAAGAGAATTACAGAAGCCTCCTTAGTTCTTAAAATTAAGCATCAGAGAGCAGAGAGGTGTACCTGACCAGTGGAAAAGAATATATAGAACCACACAAAACCTGGTTGGATGAAGGAACTAGGGGTAAAAACAGGAGTGTTAGTAGGACTGGACCTGCCTTCAACAGGTGGGGGAACTGAAACAGAAGTCCAATCCCCACATTGGGGCAATTATTTGTGTCAAAGGAGAAACATTTAAGGCTGAGTGAAACAGCTGGTCTGTGGAAGCCTAAATGGAATGAGAATCAAACAGTCCTTGCTGCAGCCATAAATACCCCAGACAGGGATGCAGGTCCCCTAGAAGGCACAGTGGCTGGGCCTTTTTTAATTTTCTCTTTTTTAAAAATTTTAATTTTTTTAAACCTATTATTCCTTTGTTTGATTTTCCTACTGATCTTTTCCCCTTGCAGTTAATATTTAATGTATATAAATCTTCTTTATCTATCTCTGTTTAACTTTGCATATCTATGCTTCCTTTCCTGTCAGCATATTTGTTAGTTTTGCTTTTACTGCTTTATTCCCCACTTGGCACCTTGCTTTAGTTTTGTTTTCCAGTTTGTGCTTTAGTTAGTTTTGTTTTTAACTGGTAGATATAATTTTTTGGTTTCCTTTGTTCCCCAGATCAATCTATTGTACTTTATTTTTGTTGGGCTATTTGATTTTGCTTATGGGTGTATATGTATATGTGAATATTCCACTATTTTAATTATTATTTGCCTGATTTTGTAACTGGCATTTATTGGGGGTTCTCTTTGTTTTCTCATTTTTTGGATATTTGTTTTAATCTCACTTAATGCTGTAACAAACCACTTGTGGAATCTTCGTTCCTGACCAGAAATCAAGCCCTGAGCCTTTGGAGTGGGAGCATTGACTCCAAGACCCTAGACTACCAGAGAACTAACCCTAGGGAGTATGAAATAGTGAGAACTCACAGAAAGGAAACCACTTGAATACAAGACCCAGCATCACCCAACCACCAGTAGCACCCTGTGCAAGACCCCTCATCTAAACAACAAATGGAACAAAAAAACAAACCCAATCATCAGCAGACAGGATTACCACCTTACTCAGCCTTGTCCATCAGAGGAAAAACAAACAAAAACTCAGCACAAATCTCATCCTATACGAAGCTTACACAAACCACTGGACCAAGCTTAGGAGTTCAGAAACCAAAAGGAAGAAAGAATTCAACCTTGAAGCCTGGGAAAAGGAGACCTCAAACACAATAAGTTAAAAAAATGAAAAGGCAGAGAAATACTACACAAATGAAGGAATGAAAGAAACACAGAAGTCCAAATGAATGATGAGGAAATAGGCAAAACACCTGAAAAAGAATTCAGAAAATGATAGTAAAGATGATAAAAAAACCTTGAAAACAAAATGGAGAATATGTAAGAATCAATGAACAAAGACCTAGAAATTAAAGAAAAAACACAAACAGCACAATTACTGAAATTAAAAATACTCTAGAAGGAATCAATAGCAGAATATCTGAAGCAGAAGAATGAATCAGTGAGCTGGAAGATAAAGTGGTGGAAATAACTTCTGAAGAGCAGAATAAAGTAAAAATGAAAAGAGCTGAGGATAGTCTCAGAGACCTCTGGGACAATATCAAATGCACCAACATTTAAATTACAGGGGTCCCAGAAGAAGAAGAGAAAAAAAGGGTATGAGAAAATTTTTGAAGAGATTATATTTGAAAATTTCCCCAACATGGAAACGGAAATAGTCAATCAAGTACAAGAGATGCAGAATCCCATACAGGATAAACTCAAGGAGAAGCACACCAAGACACATACTAATCAAACTAACAAAGACTAAACACCAAGAAAGAATATTAAAAGCAGCAAGGAAAAAAGCAACAAGTAACATACAAGGGAAAGTCTGCACATTGAACAGCTGATCTTTCAGCAGAAACTCTACAGGCCAGAAGGGAATGGAAGGATATATTTAAAGTACTGAAAGGGAACAATCTATAACCAAGATTACTGGCAAGGATCTCATTCAAAATTAATGGAGAAATAAAAAGCTTTTCAGACAACCAAAATTAACAGAACTCAGTATCACCAAACCAGCTTTACAAGAAATGTTAAAGGGACTTATATAGCCAAGACATACGAGAGAAGAAAAAGATCTACAAAATCAACCCCAAGCAATTAAGGAAATGGCAGTAGGAACATATATATCAGAAATTACTTTCAATGTAAAGGGATCAAATGCTCAAGCCAAAAGATACAGACTGGCTGAATGGATACAAAAACAAGATCCATAAATATGTTGTCCACAAGAGTGCTGCTTCACACCTCAAGACACATTTAGATTGAAAGTGAGATGATGGAAAAATATATTCCATCCAAATGGGAAGCAAAAGAAAGCTGGGGTAGCAATCCTCATATCAAGCAAAATAGACCTTGAAATAAAGACGATTACAAGAGATAAGGAAGAACACTACATAATGATCAAGGGATCAATCCAAGACAAAGACATAACAATTGTAAATATCTCTGTACCCAAGATAGGAGCACCTCAATACATAAGACAAACACTAACCGACATAAAAGGAGAAATTGACAGTAGCACAATATTATTAGGAGACTTTAACACCCCACTCACACCAATGGACAGATAATCAATACAGAAAATTAATAAGGAAACACAAATCTTAAATGATACATTAGATGAGATGGACCTCATTGATATCCTCAGAACATTCCATCCAAATGCAGAAGAATACACCTTCTTCTCAAGTGCACATGGAACATTCTTCAGGATAAACCCCATCTTGGGTCACAAATCAAAACTCAGTAAATTTAAGAAAATTGAGATCATATTAAGCATTTTCTTTGATAATAACCACAACACTGTGAGACTCGATATCAATTATAGGAAAGAAAAACTGTAAAAAACACAAATGCATGGAGATTAAACAATAAATAACCAACCAATTACAGAAGAAATCAAAAGGGAAATCAAAAGATTTCTAGAAACAAATGACAATGAAAACATGACAACTCAAAACCTATGGGAAGCAGCAAAAGCAGTTCTAAGAGGAAAGTTTAAAGCAATACAATCCTACCTCAAAATACAAGAAAAGCATCGAATAGACAACCTACCTTTACACCTAAAACAACTGGGAAAGAAGAAGAACAACAACAACAAAAAAAACCCCAAAATAGTAGAAGGAAAGAAATTATAAAGATCTGAGCTGAAATAAATGGGAAAAAAATGAAAGAAACAGTAGTAAAGATTAATAAAATTTAAAGCAGGTTCTCTGAGAAGATAAACAAAATTGACAAGCCTTTAGCCAGACTCATCAAGAAAAAAAAGAATCAAATCAACACAGTTAGAAATAAAAAAGGAGAAGTTACAACCAACAATGCCAAAATACAAAGGATTACATGAGAGTATTATGAATGACTATATGGCAATAAAGTGGATAACCTGGAATAAATGGACAGATTCTTAGAAAAGTTCAATCTTCTAAGACTGAACTAGGAAGAAATAGAAATTATGAACAACTCAAGTGCAAGCACTGAAATGGAAGCTGTGATCAAAAATCTCCCCAAAAAATAAAAACCAAGGACCAGATGGCTTCACAGAAGGATTCTATCATTTAGAGAAAAGCTAATGCCTAACCTACTAAAACTCTTTCAAAAATTGCAGAGGAAGGAGCACTTCTAAACTCATTCAAAGGCCACCATCACCCTGATAACAAAACCAGACAAAGACAACACAAAAAAAGAAAACTACAGGCCAATATCACTGATGAACATACATGCAAAAATCCTTAACAAAATTGTAGCAAACAGAATTCAGCAACACACCAAAAAGCTCATATACCATGATCAAGTTGGGTTTATTCCAGGGATGCAAGGATTCTTCAATATATGCTAATCAATCCTTGTGATGCACTATATTAACAAATTGAAAGATGAAAACCATGTGATCATCTCAGTAGATGCAGAAAAATCCTTTGACAAAATTCAGCATCCATTTATGATTAAAACTTCAAAAAATGGGCATAGAAGGAACCTACCTCAATATAGTAAAGGCCTTATATGATAAGACTACAACAAACATTATTCTCAAAGGTGAACAACTGAAAACATTCCCCGTAAGATCAGGAACAAGACCAGGGTGTCTAATTTCACCACTATTATTCAACATAGTTTTGGAAGTCCTTGCTACATCAATCAGAGAAGGAAAATAAATAAAAAGAATCCAGATCAGGAAAGAAGAAATAAATATCTCATTGTTTGCAGATGACATGATACTGTACATAGAAAACCCTAAAGATAGTATCAGAAAATTACTAGAGCTAATCAGTGAATTTAGCAAGGTTGCAGGATACAAAATCAATACACATAAATCACTTGCATTTCTATATACTAACAATGAAAAATCAGAGAAATTAAGGAAGCAGTGCTACTCACCATTGCACCAAAAAGAATAAAACATCTAGGAATAAGCTTATCTAAGGAGACAAAAGACAAAAGAACTGTACACAGAAAATTTTAAGACACTGATGAAAGAAATCAAAGATGACTTAAATAGATGGAGAGATACTCTAGGTTCCTGAGTAGGAAGAATCAATAATGTGAAAATGACTATACTACAAATGCAATCTACAGATTCAATGCAATCCCTACCAAACTACCAATGGCATTTTTCACAGAAAGAGAACAAAAAATTTCACAATTCATATGGTAACACAAAAGACCCTGAATAGCCAAAGCACTCTTGAGAAAGAAGAATGGAGCTGGAGGAATCAACCTTCCTGACTTCAGATTATACTACAAAGCTACAGTCATCAAGACAGTACGGTCTTGGCACAAAAACAGAAATATAGACCAATGGAATAAGATAGAAAGCCGAGAACCCATGCACCACCTATGGTTACCTATTTTTGACAGAGGAGGCAAGAATATACAATGGGACAAAGATAGCCTCTTCAATAAATGGTGCTGGTAAAACTGGACAGCTGCATGTAAAAGAAGGAAATTAGAGCACTTCCTAATGCCATACCCAAAGATAAACTCAGAATGGATTGAATACCTAAATGTAAGACCAGAAACTATAAAACTCTTAGAGGAAAACATAGGCAGAACACTTGATGACATAAATCAAAGCAAGATCCTCTATGACCCACCTCCTTAGTTCAGTTCAGTTGCTCAGTCATGTCCGACTCTTTGTGACCCCATGAATCGCAGCACACCAGGCCTCCCTGTCCATCACCAACTCCTGGAGTTCACTCAGACTCTTGTCCTTCAAGTTGGTGATGCCATCCAGCCATCTCATCCTCTGTTGTCCCCTTCTCCTCCTGCCCCCAATCCCTCCCAGCATCAGGGTTTTTTCCAATGAGTCAACTCTTCGCCTCAGGTGGCCAAAGTATTGGAGTTTCAGCTTTAGCATCAATCCTTCCAATGAACACCCAGGACTGATCTCCTTCAGGATGGACTGGTTGGACCTCCTTGCAGTCCAAGGGACTCTCAAGTGTCTTCTCCATTTGGATTGGGTGCACACCCCTAAAAAAAAAAAAAGTCTTCTCCAACACCACAGTTCAAAAGCATCAATTCTTCAGCGCTCAGCTTTCTTCACAGTCCAACTCTCACATCCATACATGACCACTGGAAAAACTATAGCCTTGACTAGACTGACCTTTGTTGGCAAAGTAATGTCTCTGCTTTTGAATATGCTATCTAG
The DNA here is from genome assembly GCA_006410635.1 of Cephalophus harveyi. Taxonomy (NCBI): domain Eukaryota; kingdom Metazoa; phylum Chordata; class Mammalia; order Artiodactyla; family Bovidae; genus Cephalophus; species Cephalophus harveyi. The sequence goes on along the minus strand of SJYT01026587.1, from coordinate 238,764 downwards.
GTTGGTCATAACTTTCCATGCAAGGAGTAAACGTCTTTTAATTTCATGTCTGCAATCACCATCTGCAGTGATTTTGGAGCCCAAAAAATAAACTCTGACACTGTTTCCACTGTTTCCCCATCTATTTCACAGGAAGTGATGGGACCAGATGCTGTGATCTTAGTTTTCTGAATGTTGAGCTTTAAAGCCAACTGCAACCCGCTCCAGTGTTCTCGCCTGGAGAATCTCATGGACAGAGGAGGCTGGCGGGCTGCAGTCCAAGGGGTCGCAGAATCACACGCCACTGAGCAGCAAGGCAACAGCTGTTGCTTTAAAACGTCGTGCGCATTTGTGGCGCACGGGAAAGTGGCTCGGTTATGCATGGATATGAACCTTCTTCAAATGTGTCTTTAATTGGAGGATAATTGCTTTACAAGTTCTGTTGGTTTCTGCTGTACAATAACGTGAATCAGGCATCAGTTCAGTTCAGTCGCTCAGTCGTGTCCGACTCTTTGCGACCCCATGAATTGCAGCATGCCAGGCCTCCCTGTCCATCACCAACTCCCGGAGTTCACTCAGACTTGCGTCCATCGAGTCAGTGATGCCATTCAGCCATCTCATCCTCTGTCGTCCCCTTCTCCTCCTGCCCCCAATCCCTCCCAGCATCTTAAGATACCCAGAGTCTTTTCCAATGAATCAACTCATCATATGAGGTGGCCAAAGTACTGGAGTTTCAGCTTCAGCATCATTCCTTCCAAAGAAATCCCAGGGTTGATCTCCTTTAGAATGGACTGGTTGGATCTCCTTGCAGTCCAAGGGACTTTCAAGTCTTCTCCAGCACCACAGTTCAAAAGCATCAGTTCTTCGGCGCTCAGCTTTATTCACAGTCCAACTCTCACATCCATACATGACCACTGGAAAAACTATAGCCTTGACTAGACGGACCTTTGTTGGCAAAGTAATGTCTCTGCTTTTGAATATGCTATCTAGGTTGGTCATAATTTTTCTTCCAAGGAGTAAGCTTCAGTTCAGTTCAGTTGAGTCGCTCAGCCATGTCCGACTCTTTGCGACCCCATGAATTGCAGCATGCCAGGCCTCCCTGTCCATCACCAACTCCCGGAGTTCACTCAGACTTGCGTCCATCGAGTCAGTGATGCCATTCAGCCATCTCATCCTCTGTCGTCCCCTTCTCCTCCTGCCCCCAATCCCTCCCAGCATCTTAAGATACCCAGAGTCTTTTCCAATGAATCAACTCATCATATGAGGTGGCCAAAGTACTGGAGTTTCAGCTTCAGCATCATTCCCTCCAAAGAAATCCCAGGGCTGATCTCCTTTAGAATGGACTGGTTGGATCTCCTTGCAGTCCAAGGGACTTTCAAGTCTTCTCCAGCACCACAGTTCAAAAGCATCAGTTCTTCGGCGCTCAGCTTTATTCACAGTCCAACTCTCACATCCATACATGACCACTGGAAAAACTATAGCCTTGACTAGACGGACCTTTGTTGGCAAAGTAATGTCTCTGCTTTTGAATATGCTATCTAGGTTGGTCATAATTTTTCTTCCAAGGAGTAAGCTTCAGTTCAGTTCAGTTGAGTCGCTCAGTCATGTCCGACTCTTTGCGACCCCATGAATCGCAGCATGCCAGGACTCCCTGTCCATCACCAACTCCCAGAGTTCACTCAGACTTGCGTCATCGAGTCAGTGATGCCATCCAGCCATCTCATCCTCTGTTGTCCCCTTCTTCTCCTGCCCCCAATCCCTCCCAGCATCAAAGTCTTTTCCAGTGAGTCAACTCTTTGCATGAGGTGGCCAAAGTACTGGAGTTTCAGCTTGGGATCCCCCAAATATGACCAGGCAGGAATATGCAGCTAAGGTCCTATCAACTATTTCCAACAATTTTCTAAAAACATTAGATGAGTGTTGGCTACCACTACAGAGAGAATTTTCCTAATAAATCTGAACTAAATTTTCTCCCCAGTTTCATTCAGGTTTCTATTTTAAGCGGCAAGAGCATAATTATATATCCAGAAATTCAGATTCAGAGAAAATATAAAAAACTTCTTAATCTTTTTTTGTTATCATCATAAAAGCAAAGTTGGAAATATACTGCCTATTCTTTCCAAGGACATTGAAAGCTGTGATCAAACTTTGTCCAAACTATTCTTTTAATTCTTTAATGCAATCAGGTGGTAAAATAGATGAAAAGAATGTATCTGACAGTGACCTTGGTGATTTTCTTCCTAATTTATATTTCTAGCTATCTAGTTATCTCCTCCCATACCCCAGTTGGCTGAAATTCTAGTATGTGAGAGAGAACTTGTTTTCTGGAGCTATTGGTCTATAGTCAGTAAGTCTTCCTTTACCCTTCATCTCTTTTTCTGAGTATGTCCTCCACTTCTTTGCCTTTACTCCTGATTCTCCCATTAGGACTCCATGTTCCTAGCAGCCTCAGTGTCAGCAGTTGGGATCAAGAATTTCTTACTCCCCATTGTCACCTTCAAACTATTCTTCCCCTTCTCTGCCTAAAAGATAATAATATCTCTACTCCCATTCAGGAAGGTAGCTCTCTTGGGGTGGGGTTGGCAAATAAGTTCCAGACTGCCTACTCAACCTCCCAGCTTTCACATAAACTGTTCACAAACAAGTAAAATACTCTTCCACAGACTCATTTTCACTTTCCAGAAATGGAACCAACTTTCAGTTGGTCAGATCATAAACCCAAGAAACCTCCTTGACTTCTCCTTCTCCATCAGATCTCAAAATTAAACTATTCTGTTTTCTTGCTATGTTTACTTCCTATAGATATCTTGAAGCCATCTACTTTCTTTTATCTCCACAGACTTAATTAGTACAACCACCATCATCTTTAGCCTGATTAGCTGTAATATTTGTCTAAATGGTCTCGCCACTCTAATCTAGGTCTATCATCCAATCCGTTCTCCATCCAGAGACTAGAGTATTGTTTGCAAAATACTAATCTGATAATGCCACTACATAGAAAGCTTTCAATGGCTTCTAAAAACTTGTAGGGAAAAAAATCCCAAATCTTTATCAAGGCCTTGCACTGTCCTACGTCTAGTACGATAGCACCATTAGCCTAAGGGCTCCAGTCACAGGGGCCTTCTCTGTGGTCTTGGAACATGCTATGTGCTATCAACCAACTAGTCCCTCTGCCTGAAGTACAAGAACATTTTCTCCCACCTCACCCCACCTTTCCTAGACCCTAAACCCCTAATTTTCACTCATATCTCAGATTCAATCACTTGCCTAGAAAATCTTCTTTGATGCCCATGGGTAGATGAGGTCAATTTCTTATATGTTCCAATAATAATTGTTTTCCTCTAGAAGTGTATAATTGTATTAATTAGTATCTCCTCAAATCAATTATAAGTTCCATGAGGACAGAAATCATGCTGGGTTTTGCTAATTATTGTATTCTTAGCAACTGGCCTAGTATTCAGGACATAGTAAAATTTCGATTAAATTGTTAAATTGTATAGGATAGTATATTAATTAACTTTTGCCTCATGACAAACAACCAAAAATAACTTAGTGGTATACAGCAAAAAGCATTTTTTCCTGCACTCATATGTCTATGGGCAAGCTAGTGTAGACTCAGCTAGCTGCCTCCACCTTAGACCCAGCTGCATTTGGCTTTAGGCTGAATGTTGCACTCTAGTCTACCTCATAAGTCTTCCCAATGACATGATCACATAGAAAAGTCAGGAGCACCAAAATAAAAATAAGTTGCCTAGTCATGTCTGACCCTTTGCGACTCCATAGACTGTAGCCTGCCAGGCTCCTCTGTCCATGGAATTCTCCAGCCCAGAATACTAGAGTGAGTAGCCTTTCCCTTCTCCAGGGGATCTTCCCAACCCAGAGATTGAACCCAGGTCTCCCACATTGCAGGCAGTCTTTACCTTCTGAGCCATCGGAGAAGCCCCAGCCGCACTAGATCCAAGCCAAATCGCAAGTGTATCTGTGGCCTCTGCTCATGTCAGGTCCACTAGCATTCCTTGGCCAAAACAAATGTCATGGCCAGACCCAACACTTACGAAGAAGAGAAACATATTCCACCCAAAAGGGGGAAGGGGAGCCAATATTTGTGTGGCAATAATTCAAACTTTGCCAACAAAGGTCCGTCAAGTCAAGGCTATGGTTTTTCTAGTGGTCATGTATGGATGTGAGAGTTGAACTGTGAAGAAACCTGAGCGCCAAAGAATTGATGCCTTTGAACTGTGGTGTTGGAGAAGACTCTTGAGAATCCCTTGGACTGCAAGGAGATCCAACCAGTCCATTCTAAAGGAGATCAGTCCTGGGTGTTCATTGGAAAGACTGATGCTGAAGCTGAAACTCCAATACTTTGGCCACCTCATGTGAAGAGTTGACTCATTGGCAAAGACT
>SJYT01026587.1:220036-234366 GCA_006410635.1 Cephalophus harveyi | reverse complement strand
GTCTAGTCAAGGCTATGGTTTTTCCAGTAGTCTTGTATGGATGTGAGAGTTGGACTGTGAAGAAAGCTGAGTGCCAAAGAATTGATGCCTTTGAATTGTGGCATTGGAGAAGACTCTTGAGAGTCCCTTGGACAGCAAGGAGATCCAACCAGTCCATCTTAAAGGAGATCAGTCCTGGGTGTTCACTGGAAGGACTGATGTTGAAGCTGAAACTCCAATACTTTAGCCACCTGATGTGAAGAGCTGATTCATTTGAGAAGACCCTGATGCTGTAAAAGATTGAAGGCAGGAGGAGAAGGGGACCAACAGAGGATGAGATGGTTGGATGGCATCACTGACTCGATGGACATGGGTTTGGGTTAACTCTGGGAGTTGGTGATGGATAGGAAGGCCTGGTGTGCTGCAGTCCATGGGGTTGCAAAGAGTCAGACTCAACTTGAGCGACTGATCTGAACTGAACTGAAGGTAAGATGGTCTGTTATCCCATCCTAGAATTTTCCAGAGATTGTTGTGATCCACACTGTCAAAGGCTTTGGCATAGTCAATAAAGCAGAAGTATATGTTTTTCTGGAATTCTCTTGCTTTTTCTATGATCCAACAGATGTTGGCAATTTGATCTCTGGTTCCTCTGCTTTTTCTAAATCCAGCTTGAACATCTGGAAGTTCATGGTTCATGTTTTGTTGAAGCCTGACTCAGAGAATTTTGAGCATCATTTTGCTAACATGTGAGATAAGTGCAATTGTGTGGTAGTTTGAACATTCTTTGGCATTACCTTTCTTTGGGAATGGAATGAAAACTGACCATTTCCAGTCCCATGGCCACTGTTGAGATTTCTACATTTGCTGGCATATTGAATGCAGCACTTTCACAGCATCATCTTTTAGGATTTGAAATAGCTCAACTGGAATTCCATCACTCCGACTAGCTTTGTTCATAGTGATTCTTACTAAGGCCCACTTGACTTTGCATTCCAGGATTTCTTGCTCTAGGTGAGTGATTACACCATCATGGGTATCTGGGTCATGAAGTTTTTTTTTGTGGATACAATTTAGCCCATAACATTCTACATGATCTGCTGTTTCATTACGTCTCTGACCTCATATCCTTCTAGTCTATCCCCTGGAATCTGTTGAGCCACATCTGCCTTGCTGTGAATCTTAGAACATGCCAGGCATGTTTTCATTCAAGGGCATTTTTTCTGGCAGTAAGTCCACCTGGGGTAGATTGCCTCTCAAGATTTTCCACTTGGCTCATTACATCATCTCCCTGAAGTCTTTGCACAAATGTTATTTTCTCTTTGAGATCTTTCCCAACTCTCTTATTTAAAATTGTAGTCCTGATTTCACTGCACTATTTATTCTTCATAGTACTTGCCACCCTCTAGCCTAATTGCTGGGGTCCGGCCCCGGTGGATCCAGGGAATTCGAAGCAGGGTTGGTGTTGGCGAGGAAAGACTTATTTATTTATTAATATAAGATTAGATTAGGAAGAAATAGTGTAGTAGGAAAATTAAGTGGAGAAAAGAGGCTGAATAACTTGGTTTACGGGGAAGGCCAATAAAGCTCCAGACAAGGAGCTTGCACCATCTACGTTGGGCCACTGGCGCCCACTTGAGTATCAAAGGGTGCTGCGCCTTAGACTCCCTTTCGCGCAGGTCTTAGAAGCCAGGACAGGTAAGTAGACTTGGTGAGCTGCCCTGCTCCAGATGGGAATTCAGCCTGAAATTAAAGTAGAGAGGAGAGGGAGGGAGAGGGAGAAAGAATCGACAAGGGGGAGGCCAAGCTTGTGCAAAAACCCCCTCCAATTTTATTGTTCAAAAGGTGTTTATATACCCTAAATTTTACATAATGGAAGATACAGAGTCACGCAGGGGCAGCAATCCTGACCCTTTCTGTATATCTTTTTGTATATAAAAGGTCTCAGGTGATTTACATTATCTTCTGGCTTACTAACACTTTTTGGCTCTCTTTCTTAATGAATGTTAATCTCATTTCCCCTGAAGTGTTTTTCTTTAATCTGCATCTCCTTAAAGCACTAAAGTTACATCTCTATAGAGCAAAGGCGCAGTGGGTTAAACAAAGAAGGTACTTAACTCAAAGATCTAATGTTGCTACTTGTTTTTTCTATATACCAACTATATCAACAAATAAAAGATATGAAAATTTGGCAGCAAGTATTGGCTCAACAAATGAAACCTTTAATCAGTCCTATTCTAATGATTTTGACTCCTCGGAAGCCCCTACATTCCTAGGATGTTTTAAGCTTCCTGTGCCTCCCCTGGTCAGGAGGCCTCAATCACATGCGCAGCTGTACGAGTCCTGCAGGCAGGCTAGAAAAGCCATCAGAAGGGTTTCTGGATTGAAACACTCGTATTATGCCCAGGAGATTTATTATCTAAAAGCTCTAATTTTTCCCAGAAAAAGGTGGTGGGGGGACAGCCCCCTGTTAATGACAGAAGAGTAGGTGGAAAGCATAACACAGTAAAGCAGGCAGACTGGTTTTGGGGGGTGGATGCTCAGGAAATTTCAGGGGGAACCCCTGAAGCCTGATCACATCCTTGCGTTTTGTCAGGCTTCCTTCCGCATGACCTTGTCACGGGTGGGATTCCTCACGCTTGCCCCCGGCATCTAATAGGCAATTTAGTGATTTATTAAGTATATTATCTTATCCTAGCCAACTAGCATATGAGCTCCATGAGGGCAGGGATTTTTGTTCTATTCATTGATGTAATAATATCACTAGGGTCTGTCACATATCAGGTATTCTATAGTGATTCAGCAGTGAATAAATCATGATTATCTGCATGTGGTTTCTAGACCAGAGCTTTGCATTATTTCTTTGAGATACTGCTTTTTATTTTATTGTATTTATTTTCTCTTTTCCCTAGTACTTTGTTATGAGAACTGGCAAGCATATAGAAAGTTGAAGGAATTTTACACTACACATCTGTGTACCTACCACCAATCATATCAGTCACATTTTACTAGATTTTATCACATGTAGCTAACCCTCCATCTACTAATCCATTTTATTTTTCATGCATTCAGAGTAAATTATAGACTTAAGTATGCTTTCCCCTACATACTTGAACATGTACATCATTAACTAGAACTCATTATTCAGTATTTTTCTTTTTATAAAGAACTTATAGTGAAATGCTATGCTTGCAAGTGAACATTTGCTGAGATTTGACAAATGTATACATTTTTGTAACTCAAGCCCTTATCTAGATACTGAACTATTTCATCACTCCAGGATGTTCTCTTATGCTCCTTCCCAATCAACCCTAACTCCCATGCAGAGGCAACTGCTGAGAACTTCCCTAGGGATACTGGGGGCTAAAGCAAAAGGAAAAAAAATTAAACAGTTGATTTTTTTCCCAGAACTTTAGAGCTGGTGAAAACCATTGAAAAAAAATGAAAAGTAGTTATATTAAAACTCAAAATATTTTAAGTTTAAAATTTTATTTATACAAAAAGCAGTCTATAATTTTTACTTTCCTGGTTCTAGTGAAAACAAACCCATCAATAAGATTTCTAATGTTACTACTTGTATGAGATGCTACTTTAAAGTAAAAGAATAATTGCATTGCTGTTGAAAACTTGGAAACTCCATATTGGACCAAATTAAACTAGTTATCACAGGATTTCAACCTTATAACATGCTAATACAATTTCCAATCTCTATTGGCAAACAAAGTGCAGATCAAGTGTAACAAATCCGACCTTTTTTTTTTTTTTGCCATTTAATTCTTTTTTTTTTCCTGAATCATCTTGGATGACTAATGCTTTTGAGCACTCATTTTGGGAAATATATATTTTTAGATCTCTTTCTCTCCTTTCTTTTTGGGAGATTCATTGCTATGTCAGATGAATTTCAATTAATTTAGATTCTTCACTCCAAGAATGATAATGACTTCTTTTGTTTCATGTGTTTGAAACAATATTATTTCTGTTATAATATTGAGACAGTCTCTTTCTATTACTTTCCCCTTTCTTTGCCTTATCTTTTCTAGATTCTGGTTATGTTAAAACTGTCCTAAATGAGTTCTATTCTCTTTGAAAATTAATTCTTTCTTGCACTTATATATTTTTATTATGTGGAATAATTCTTGCTAAAGCTTTCTCAGCATTCAGAGTTGGTATTTTGGGTGTGATGGTACAGTGTTTGTAGGCATGCATAGTGAGAGGAGGAAAGCCTTGTGAAATGTGTGTTCTTGAGTTCAAACGAGGATAGAACCAGGATATAAGAGAAGACTGGGCTGGAGTTAAGAAAAGTAAAAGAAATAGAAAACAGGAAATAAAAGAAGTGTTGAAGTGATTGAAAAATATATTTTTTTAAAATTAGAGCAGAAAGAAAACAGAAAAATGGAGAAAGGACTTTAAAGAGAAAAAAATAAAAAGGAAATAAATAAAGCAAATGTTTGTTGAGTACCAACCATGTCCCAGACTTTGTGTTAGTTAGACTCTGAATTAGACATTTGTGTGTGTGTGTGTGTGTGTGCGCGCGCGCGCTAAGTGACAGATTCTTTACCACTGCACCAGCTGGGAAGCCCTGAATCAAGCATTGCCATCAGTAATTTATATATGAACCAAAAGGTCATTTAAGTAATCATACGCTTCCCAAACTTTTCTGGTCTTGTTACATATAGAATATTTGAATGGCACTTGAAATTAATCATAGACCACTAACGAGGCATTTGGTGGCTCTGTATCCCCATCTATTTTGAAGGTTCACAGAATCAACATTTCTGCAAACTGTATTCTCAGTCCAGTTAGTTGACAGTATGTAAAGTAAACTATCCAAGGTCACACACTTTGGAAGTGACAAAACTAGAGTTTGAATTCAAGACTCTTAAAGTCCGTAGCCTGTCTTTTTTTCAACAGCCCTAAGACTGTAAAGATGAAAAATGCACAATCCTTGCTTGAGGAACTTATAGCCTAGTGGGAGAAGATAGATATAGTAGAAAAAGAACTATGTCTAGATCTCAAGTTATTAGGAAAAGTGAAGAGAAAAGCATTATTCAATGTGGTTTTCAGGAATGAATAGGAGTTTGCAGATAGGATATAAATGCAAGAGAGAGAAGGGATTTTAGGCAGATGGAAACTGATATGCAAAGGCATTGAGCTGTGGGAGATGTTGGCATGTTAGCAGAATAGCAAACCGCTTGAGATCTAGCTGCATTCCTGAGCCAGGAAGGGAAGTGAAGGGAGAAGTTGGGGCTGAGTCAGGTGGGAGTGAGGGTGGGAAGGTGGTAGATTTACTACAGAAATGACAGTGGGGAGAAACAAGAGTGACAGAGTCGAAGTATTTTGTGATACAGAATCAGTCAATTTAGGGACTTTTTAAGAATAGTGAATAAAGGGTGACTACAGTTTACGTCTTGGTTTCCTTGGAGGCTAATGTTTCATCATGGAATTGCTGAAATAGGGAAATCTGGAGGAAGAGGAGGTTTCAATAAGAAGGACAAGAAGTTTGATATTGGACTTGGTGATTCTGAGGTGCTTTTATTTCATTTGAGGAAGATTCGTGTCTTGCCAATATGTGGAAGTCTAAGTGATCAGTGTAGGGTAAGTGGGGGTAGAATTAGCCCTTCTCTCCTTGGTTTGTATCTCTTTTTAAAAATATTTCTTTCTAAACTACACTAACAGTGCTGCCTGTGAACTTAAGCAGGTACTTTGAGAAGTAAAAAAATCCTCCTAACTGGCAGAGCGTGTTCTCCACATTAAGTTTAGTAGTGATGATCACAGTTTCCTCTTCAACATTGACCTCCAAGCCTTGGAGAACCGTGGCCTAAGAATTATCCAGATAGATTTCTGTTATTTCAGGAAGAGATATAAGTTAATTAAAAGTAATTTTAAGTTAATATATTTTTTAGTTAACAACATTAATAATTAATATTTATAGAGCCCTAAGATGAGCCAGGCACTTATTTTATTAATAAATTATTTGAATTTATTAAGTCACTCAATTCTCACAGAAATGCTGTTTAATGAGGAGTTACATAGCTTCCCCAGACCCATGATGCATTCAGTTCTCGGGAATTGGGTGCTAAGTTTCCAGCAGTTTCTGACATTTGATCAAGTGAACCTGAGGCCATGAGGTGTTGCTTTCTGTCCCTCAGATTACATCTAGAACTTTGTTTTGCACTTTTTCCCGATTTGCTTTTCAAAAATTTCGTTATCCTTTTATTATAGTTTAGCGATTGTTAGTGACTTGGTAATGTTTCAGGTCATTCCTGTTCTCCAAGGGATACACTTTCTTCACATTCCTTAGTTCAGTCATCATGTTAAAGATTGGAGAGTTCTGCTTCGAGGAAGCTGGAGTACACATATTTTCCCCTATTCCTCCTATTAAGTATAAAAAAACATTGTATATATGTATATATAATAAGAATACTCTGAGTGGTAGAGATAAGAAGATAGAAGGTAGGCTGATTAGGGACCTTGGGATGCAATGAACAACATGGTAAAAAGTTGGTATTTTCCCTGGGGTTTTCTTTTTGCTTCATTGATCTTAGAACTGAAGAAGCAGGCAACCTAGAGATGACAGTGGGTACAAATTAAAAAATCCTCAACAGAATTCTGCTCTCTTTTGCCAACATACCAGGTAAGGGACACCCTAGAATGACATAAAACTTCAAAAATAGCTGCTTTAACTCTAGGCAGACAGCAGAGAAAATCTATGGACCTTGGTCAGTCATGCCAATGAAGTCCAGATTTTTGTCTTGCTGAGGCTTTAGTGAGATACTGCAAAACCCCACTGGGATAATATCAGAAAGAACCAAATAGGTGATAAGAAGTTTAGCTTCACTTTGGTCCCCTTGCCCTCTCTACTGTGTCAGTGGAGACCACACAGGAAGCGTGGCCTTCCAAATTCATCTGGCAATAATAAGGTCCTCCTCCCTCTTCCCATTGGGCTGGTGTGACATTCTTAAAACCAGGGAATTTGTTACCAGCAGATCTACCCTAAAAGGATAGCTAAAGAAAGTTCTCTAGACATAAAGGAAATAATGGAAACTTGAAACATCATGAAGGAAAAATGAACATGATAAACAAAAATATATATAAATAAAATAGACTTCCTTTCTCCACCTGAGTTTTCTAAATCATGTATGATCATTTGACAAAATTTATAATTTCTTCTGATGGGGTTCTAGACATATGTAGAAGAAATATTTAAGACAATTATAAATGCAGGAGGGTAAAAAGATGTTAAGGGAGATGAGATTCCTATAATTCACTTGAACTGGTTAAATGACACTGCCATGAGTATGTGATAACTTATGTATATACAATGGAATACCTAACATAAACACTTAAAAAGTTGTATAAAATACACATTCAATAGCACTATAGACAAAATGAGATTCTAAAACATGTTTAAGTAACCCACAAGAAGACAGGATTAAGAAAACAAGAGAAATTAAAACCAAACATAAACAAACCAAACAGAAAATAAAAAATAAAATGACAGTCTTAAGCCATAGCATATTTTTTGTTACATAGATAGATGTAAATGTTCCAAATGCATTAACCAAAAGACAGAGATCGGCATTATGGAATATGACCTAGTTATATGCTATCTATAAGAAACTCACTTCAAATATAGTGATTTGTTGTTGTTGTTCAGTTGCCCAGTCACTTCTGACTCTTTGCAACCCCATGAACTGCAGCACACCAGGCCTCCCTGTACCTCACCATCTCCTGAAGTTTGTCCAAGTTCATGTCCATTGCATTGGTGATGCCATCCAGCCAGCTCATCCTCTGATGCCTTCTTCTCTTTCTGCCCTCAGTCTTTCCCAGCATCAGGGACTTTTCCAATCAGTCAGCTGTTCACATCAGATGACCAAAATACCAAAATACTGGAGCTTCAGCTTCAACATCAGTCCTTCTGTCGAGTATTCAGGGTTAATCTCCCTTAAGACTGGTTGGTTTGATCTCCTTGCTCTCCAAGGGATGCTCAGGAGTCTTCTCTAGCACCACAGTTCAAAGGCATCAATTCCTTGGTGCTTTGCCTTCTTTACGGTACAGTTCTCACAGCCATGCTTGACCACTGGGAAGACCATAGCCTTGACTGTAGGGGCCTTTGTCAGCAGAGTAAATGTCTCTGCTTTTCAACACACTGTCTAGGTTTGTCATAGCTTTCCTGCCAAGAAGCAAACGGCTTCTGATTTCATGGCTGCAGTACCATGCACAGTGATTTTAGAGCCCAAGGAGAGGAAATCTGTCACTACTTCCATCTTTTCCCCCTCTATTTGCCATGAAGTAATGGGGCTGGATGCCATGATCTTATTTTTTTTTAATATTTAATTTTAAGCAAGCTCTTTCACTCTCCTCCTTCACCCTCATCAAGAGGCCCTTTAGTTCCTCTTTGCTTTCTGCCATTAGAGTAGCAAACACCCTTTTCCAACAAAACAAGAGAAGACTCCACACAGGGACATCACCAGATGGTCAACACCGAAATCAGATTGATTATATTCTTGGCAGCCAAAGATGGAGAAGCTCTATACAGTCAACAAAAACAAGACCAGGAGCTGACTGTGGTTCAGATCATGAACTCCTTATTACCAAATTCAGACTTAAATTGAAGAAAGTATGGAAAACTGCTAGACCATTCAGTTATGACCTAAATCAAATCCCTTATGATTATACAGTGGAAGTGAGAAATAGATTTAAGGGCCTAGGTCTGAGAGATAGAGTGCCTGATGAACTATGGAATGAGGTTCATGACATTGTACAGGAGACAGGGATCAAGACCATCCCCATAGAAAAGAAATGCAAAAAAGCAAAATGGCTGTCTGAGGAGGCCTTACAAATAGCTGTGAAAAGAAGAGAGGCAAAAAGCAAAGGAGAAAAGGAAAGATATAAGCACCTGAATGCAGAGTTCCAGAGAATAGCAAGAAGAGATAAGAAAGCCTTCTTCAGCGATCAGTGCAAAGAAATAGAGGAAAAGAACAGAATGGGAAAGACTAGAGATCTCTTCAAGAAAATTAGAGATACCAAGGGAACGTTTCATGCAAAGATGTGCTCGATAAAGGACAGAAATGGTATAGACCTAACAGAAGCAGAAGATATTAAGTAGAGGTGGCAAGAATACACAGAAGAACTGTATAACAAAGATCTTAATGACCCAGATAATGACCATGGTATGATCACTCACCTAGTGCGAGATATCCTGGAATGTGAAGTCAAGTGGGCTTTAGAAAGCATCATTACGAACAAAGCTAGTGGAGGTGATGGAACTCCAGTTGAGCTATTTCAAATCCTGAAAGATGATGCTGTGAAATTGCTGCATTCACTATGCCAGGAAATTTGGAAAACTCAGCAGTGGCCACAGGACTCGAAAGGGTCAGTTTTCATTCCAATTCCAAAGAAAGGCAATGCCAAAGAATGCTCAAACTACTGCACAATTGCACTCATCTCACCTGTTAGCAAAGCAATGTTCAAAATTCTCCAAGCCAGGCTTCAGTGGTACATAAACCATGAACTTACAGATGTTCAAGCTGGTTTTAGAAATGGCAGAGGAATCAGAGATCAGTTTGCCAATATCCGCTGGATCATCAAAAAGGCAAGAGAGTTCCAGAAAAACATCTACTTCTGCTTTATTGATTACACCAAAGCCTTTGATAGTGTGGATCACAAAAAACTGGAAAATTCTGAAAGAGATGGGAATACCAGATCACCTTACCTGCCTCTTGAGAAATTTGTATGCAGTTCAGGAAGCAACAGTTAGAACTGGACATGGAACAATAGACTCGTTCCAAATAGGGAAAGGAGTATATCAAGGCTGTATATTGTCTTCTGAAAGAGATGGGAATACCAGATCACCTTACCTGCCTCTTGAGAAATTTGTATGCAGTTCAGGAAGCAACAGTTAGAACTGGACATGGAACAATAGACTCGTTCCAAATAGGGAAAGGAGTATATCAAGGCTGTATATTGTCACCCTGCTTATTTAACTTATATGTAGAGTACATCACATGAAATGCCAGACTGGATAAAGCACAAGTTTGAATCAAGATTGCCAGGAGGAATAACCTCAGATATACAGATGACACCACCCATATAGCAGAAAGCAAAGAAGAACTAAAGAGCCTCTTGATGAAAATGAAAGAGGAGAGTGAAAAAATTGGCTTAAAGCTCAACATTCAGAAAACTAAGATCATGGCATCTGGTCCCATCACTTTATGGCAAATAGATGGGGAAACTATGGAAACAGTGAGAGATTTTATTTTGGGGGGCTCCAAAATAATTGCAGATGGTGACTGTAGCTATTAAATTAAAATACCCTTACTCCTCAGGAGAAAAATTGTGACCAAGGTAGACAGCATATTAAAAAGTAGAGACATTACTTTGCCAACAAAGGTCCATCTATTCAGAGCTATGATTTTTTCCAGTAGTCATGTATGGTTGTGAGAGTTGGACCATGGAGAAAGCTGAGCACCGAAGAATTGATGCTTTTAAACTGTGGTGTTGGAGAAGACTCTTGAGAGTCCTTTGGCCTGCAAGGAGATCCAACGAGTCCATCCTAAAGGAAATCAGTTCTGAATACTCACTGGAAGGACTGATGCTGAAGCTGAAACTCCAATACTTTGGCCACCTGATGCGAACAACTGACTCATTTGAAACGACCCTGATGTTGGGAAAGATTGAAGCGGGGAGGAGAAGGTGATGACAGAAGATGAGATGGTTGGATGGCATCACCGACTCAATGGACATGAGTCTGAGCAAGCTCTGGGAGTTAGTGGTGGACAGGGAAGCCTGGCGTGCTGCAGTCCATGGGGTTTCACAGAGTCAGGCACAAACTGAGCAAATGAACTGAGCTGAACTGAGGTGGTGCTAGTGGTAAAGAATCTGCCTGCCAGTGCAGGAGATGAAAGAGATGTGGGGGGATCCCCGGGTCAGGAAGATTCCCTGGAGAAGGGCACGGTAACCTACTCCAGTATTCTTGTCTGGAGAATCACATGGACAGAGGAGCCTGGTGGACTACAGTTCGGGGGTCTCAAGTAGTCGGACACAACTGAAGCGACTTAACATGCGTTAAGCCTAGAGGCCAGATACAATTTTTTTAAAAAGTCCCTGATTTGTACATTTTTCCACTGCTGAACATCTATCATCACAGTGATTTTCTTGAGGTCTCAGTTCAACACACCCATTCTGACTTTGAGACTCCTTGTTTGCTGCTCCTCTCAAAAAATGGGAATGGGTTATCCATAGTTTATTTTCAACTGAAAAAGTAGCAAACTGTATGATAATATTTTCATATATATTTTAAAATTGCTGCTGTAAGTGTTCTGTATCAGTTGCATCCTAAGGCCTTATTAAATGTGAAGAATCCCTGTCTCAAGTGCAAATATATGTAGAAATATTGATATATAATTCTTCATGAAAATACTTACCTTCTTACAGAGACACTTGTGTTCTAGTTACTGTGCCAGCTGGAGCAAAGGGCGACATTCCACATTCTGCCCTCGGGAAACTTGATGCGGTAAAGTGTGCTCTGCAGTTTCCCTGTGAAGTCTAACGATATGCTTTGGGTCAGCTGCTCTGTGATTGGAGGCTCAAGAGCAAGAGAGTGTTAACTACCTGAGTTGCTGTGAACAGCAGGTTGTGTCCAGAACTGGATGCGCTGATGCCCAGACTCATCGGGCAGCAGCTGGGAGGGGCTCTGAGAGCCGAAGGACTGGGAGAGATGGCATCGTGGCCCCTTTGCAGGGGAAGATGGGCCTTCTGGGCTGCTCCATTCTTGACTGGGCCAGCGCAACTTCTTTTTAACCTTTTCTTATATATACTTAGGATTCTGTATTTTTTCTGTATATGTGAAAGGAGGGTTTTGCTGGAAAAAAAAAAAAAAGCTGAAATGAAAACCACTGGACCCAGGTTTTCACTGGAGGGTATTAAAGTCTCCCCCATGTCAGGGTGTCTGCAGTCTTAAGCAGAGCTTGGAGCTTGGGGTTGGGCTGTAGGAGAAGCTCTTCCTAACAGTTTTTGTTGTTGTTATTCAGTCGCTCAGTCGTGTCCAGCTCTTTTTGACACCATGGACTGCAGCACACCAGGCTTCCCTGTCCTTCACCATCTCCCAGAGTTTGCTCAAACTCATGTCCATTGAGTCGGTGATGCCATCCAATCATCTCATCCTCTGTCGTCCCCTTCTCCTCCCGCCTTCAATCTTTCCCAGCATCAGGGTCTTTTCCAATCAGTTAGTTGTTCATATCAGGTGGCCAAAGTACTGGAGCTTCAGCATCAGGCCTTCCAATGAATATTCAGGGTTGATTTCCTTTAGGATGGACTGGTTGTTTCCAACAGTTTTTACTCATCAATTAATCAATTTATTGAGCATCTACCATGTGTCATCTAGTGTTCTAGGTGCTGGAACTCCAGCAGTGAACAAAAATTATACGTTGCTTGCCTTGTAGCATTTACCTTCCAGTGGTGGAGGGATACAATGTGTGTATGTATGTAATATAATAACGAGACAGTGATGAGAGCTGGAGGAAAACAAAGGGGATAGAACGGAATGGGTCAGTGTTGCAGGATGTTTCTCCATGAGAACGTTGACATCAGAGCAGACCTAGATGTAGCGAGTGACCTAAACAGTGCCAGGGCCTAGGGTCAGAGTGGCAGTCACAAGAATAAGTAAATTCAAAGACTCCTGGGTGGTATTAGGTTTAGCCTCTAAAAAGTCCTACATTGAGGTCAGAATGGCTGGACTGAAGTGAGGGTCAGAGGATTGGAGAAGGTCAGAGAAGGGGTCAGGAAGCAGATCATGTGGGGACAGGAGGTCATGGGAGGGATTTTGGACTTCTTTGAGAGTGGAATGGGAAGCCAGGTTCATGAGACTGTCATCAGTAAATTCCAAGTTATGGTATTACGGAAAATTCAGAGATGAACAGGGCTTTACTTCTGTCCTCGTGGGTATAATCCATAAGGCAGATTTTAGGGAGGATTGCATACAAAAATTATCCTTTGTGTGGCTTCATGTGAGGATACATTTTACAGTCTTTGGTTCTCAGCAGTGGGACAGATTTCTGTGGACAGAGTACAGAAATAGAATCCGTTTTATGTAAAGTGAAAAAGTCACATAAGCTTAGCTGACAAAGTAACTCCAATTTCATGAATTTGATTCTAAAATGTAAGTTAATTTCACCACAAACTGTCAGTAGTATAGATTAGAAACTTGGAGTCTTTTGGCACTCATTTTCTCACTAGTCATCAGCATTGCCAGGGTGCCCACAGCAGCCTTCTCTGATAATGCTTGTGTTTTCAGAATTCTTTTCAATCCAGAAATCTAAGCAGTAGCTAGCCATCAGCTAGAGTTCAGCACAGGAGACATGTTTACAGACTGACTGTCTGACAAATAAGTGGAAACAAGGATGAAATCGATCATATTTCAAGCAGCAGTGATGCCACGGTGGGAGGCCTGGCATGCTGCAATTCATGGGGTCACAAAGAGTCAGACACGACTTAACGACTGAACTGAACTGAACTGATTAGAGTGGTATTATTTGTATATTTGAGGTTGTTGCTGTTTCTCCCGCTTATCTTGATTCCAGCTTGTAAGTCATTCTTCCCGATTTCTTATAATTTACTCAGCATATAGATTAAACAAACAGGGTGACAGCAGACAGCCCTGTCTTATTCCTTTCTCAATCTTGAACCAATCAGTTGTTCCATACAGGGTTCTACTGTTGATTCTTGACCCGCATAGTGATATAAGCAGGCTGAAATTAACAGGATATATGGATATATGTTTACCATATATACACATATGGTAAACATACTTACATATATGGTAAACATTAATGAAAGAAATATGTATTTATATATATATATGTATATGGTAAACATTAATCAAAGAAAACTTGGATGGTCATATTAATATCAGATAAACTGGGTTTCAGAGCAGAGAAGATTACCAGAGACAGAGAGGGTCGTTATGTAGCAAAAGTGTCATTTCATCAAGAAGATATTCATTTAAATATATATGAAGCAAATGATAGAGCTGAAAATATGGAAGCAAAACATGATGGAACTGAAGCAAGAGATAGATAAATCTACAATTATAGTTGAAGGCTCCAATACCTTTCTCTCACTAATCGATACAACTAGTTAGAAAATCATCAAAGATATAGAACTCAACAACCCAATCAACCAACAGGATCTTAATATTTAGAGAACATTCCACCCTAAAACAGTAAAATATAAAATTTTCAGGTGTCTACAGAACTTATATCAATATAGATCATATCTGAATATATAATAAAAGCTTCAACCAATTTTAAAATAATAGAAATTATACAGATGTAGTTCTCTGATCAAAACAGAAT
>SJYT01026587.1:62936-219860 GCA_006410635.1 Cephalophus harveyi | reverse complement strand
GGGATAACAGAAAGAAAACAGGAATCTCTAAATAGTTGGAAAAAAAAAAATACATTTTTGATCCATGGGTCAAAGAGGAAATCACAAGGAAAATAAAAAAAAAACACACTGAACTGAATAAAAGTAAAAATGCAATGTATTTGTGGGACACAGCTGAAGTAGTTCTGAGAGGGAAATTTATAGCACTAAATGTATACATTAGAAAAGAGAAAATATCTTAAATCAATACTCTTAACTCCCACTTTAAGAACCTAGAGAAAGAAAATAAAAATAAACCTAAACAGCTGAACAGAAACAATTTATTTTGTAGGCTGACTAAAAAACAATGTTTTATTCAGAATTGTTTCTATTAAAGAATATGTTGAAAATAAACATATTTCTGGTCTTCAAAATGCCATTTCCCAATTAAATGAGAATCATAAGAAAATTAAAATGAATTTTAAAATGATTGTTACTGTGATGATTAAGATAATGATTACTCACGATGACATTTTTTTCAGCAATAAGCAAACGTCTGTGGAACTAAGTCAGTAAGGATGAATCAGCAGTTTTCTTTCTCCTTCGATTAATCAAAATTCATCTTATATTTAAGAATATTTTATTAATGAGCTTGAGCTAGTGTTCAGAGGATAACTAAGTTGTTCTCATGTTCATTTCCTTGTTTGTGTAATCAGGAGCAGAAAAATATCTTTACCAGTGGTTCTCAACATTGACTGCAAATTAGAATCATTTAGAAAACTTTAAAATATACTGATGCCAGGATTCCACCTAGGGAGATTCTGATTTAATTGGGCTGTAACAGAAGTTCTCAAAATATGGTTTTGGACCTGCAACAGCATCAGCAACACTTGGGAACTTGTTAGAAATGTAGGTTCACAGACCCCACCCTAAATTTTGCAGTCTGTGTTTTTTTAACAAGCACTTCCAATGATTCAGAGGCAATGTTTCTTAAACAAGTTCACAAACATCTCCTGAGAACTCTTACATAAATACAGATTTTTACTCATGGTTTGGTATGGGGGTTGAGATTATTATTAACAAACTCCCGTGTGGAGTTTGTGGAGGATACTAGTAGTTTACTGCAACTTGAATAACAGAGGTCTATAGGGTGCTAAAGCTGAAACACCAGTACTTTCGCCACCTCATGTGAAGAGTTGACTCATTGGAAAAGACTTTGATGCTGGGACAGATTGGGGGCAGGAGGAGAAGGGTACGACCGAGGATGAGATGGCTGGACGGCATCACTGACTCGATGAACGTGAATCTGAGTGAACTCCAATCTGAGAGTTGGTGATGGACAGGGAGGCCTGGTGTGCTGCAATTCATGGGGTCGCAAAGAGTCAGACACGACTGAGCGACTGAACTGAACTGATAGGACATCTGGACATTTACATTTCTAAACATTTCCCAAGTGGGATTGCAACTGAAGTTGAGAACAGCTAGTCTAGATAGCTCTACCTGAAACTTCCAATAACCCATGAAACTTGAATAATCTTCCCTGTTTTTTTGTGTCCCTGGGTTTGTGGAGTCATTGAAGAGTGCATAACTCTTATTCTCTTTAAAGTATTGGTCACTGAGTTTAAGATTCTACTTAGTTGCCTAAGAAGCCAGTTTGTGATGATTTTACCTCTGATTTTCTAAAACCAATGTTAAACACCCTGATTTCTATTTCCATCTTATACCACTACACCCCCACCATCAACATTTGCCTGACACACCATCTTTCTAGGTCCTCTTCATTCAGTTCAGTTCAGTCGCTCAGTCATATCTGACTCTTTGCGACTCCATGGACTGCAGCACACCAGGCCTCCCTGTCTATCACCAGCTACTGGAGTCCACCCAAACTCATGTCCATTGAGTCGGTGATGCCATCCAACCATCTCATCCTGTGTTGTCCCCTTCTCCTCTGGCTTTCAATCTTTCCCAGCATCAGGGTCTTTTCCAGTGAGTCAGTTCATCACATCAGGTGGCCAAAGTATTGGAGTTTCAGCTTCAGCATCAGTTATTCCAATGAATATTCAGGACTGATTTCCTTTAGGATTGACTGGTTGGATCTCCTTGCTGACCAAGGGACTCTCAAGCTCAAAAACATCAATTCTTTGGCGCTCACCTGTCTTTATAGTCCAACTCTCACATCCATGTGTGACCACTGGAAAAACCATAGCTTTGACTAGATGGACCTTTGTTGGCAAAGTAATGTCTCTGCTTTTTAACATGCTGTCTAGGTTAGTCATAACTTTTCTTCCAAGGAGCAAGCGTCTTTTAATTTCATGGCTGCAGTCACCATCTGAGGTGATTTTGAAGTCCCCCAAAGTAAAGTCTGTCACTGTTTCCATTGTTTCCCCATCTATTTGCCATGATGTGATGGACCAGATACCATGATCTTAGTTTTCTGAATGCTGAGTGTTAAGCCAGCTTTTTCATTCTCTTCTTTCACTTTAATCAAGAGGCTCTTTAGTTCTTCTTCATTTTCTGCCATAAGGGTGGTATCATCTGCATATCTGAGGTTATTGATATTTCTCCCGGAAATCTTGATTCCAGCTTGTGCTTCATCTAGTCCAGCATTTCTCATGATGTACTCTGCATAGAAGTTAAATAAGCAGGGTGACAATATACAGCCCTGACCTCCTCCTTTCCCTATTTGGAACCAGTCTGTTGTTCCATGTCCAGTTCTAACTGTTGCTTCCTGACCTGCATACAGATTTCTCAAGAGGCAGGTCAGGTGGTCTGGTATTCCCATCTCTTTCAGAATTTTCCACAGTTTATTGTGATCCACACAGTCAAAGGCTTTGGTGTAGTCAATAAAGCAAAAGTAGACATTTTTCTGGAACTCTCTTGCTTTTTTGGTGATCCAACAGATGTTGGCAATTTGATCTCTGGTTCTTCTGCCTCTTCTAAATCCAGCTTGAACATCTGGAAGTTCACAGTTCATGTGCTGTTGAAGCCTGGCTTGGAGAATTTTTGAGCATTACTTTGCTAGTGTATGAGATGACTGCAATTGTGCAATAGTTTGAGCATTCTTTGGCATTACCTTTCTTTGGGATTGGAATGAAAACTGACCTTTTCCAGTCCTATGGCCACTGCTGAGTTTTCCAAATTTGCTGGCGTATTGAGTGCAGCACTTTCACAGCATCACCTTTTAGGATTTGAAGTAGCCCAACTGGAATTCCATCACCCCACTAGCTTTGTTTGTAGTGATGCTTCCTAAGGCCCACTTGACTTTACATTCCAGGATGTCTGGCTCTAGATGAGTCATCACTATACAGAAAAGATCTTCTTTTCATTGCCAGTTAAAAATCAGCTAATGAGATAAACCAATGATTCCATTATATTGTGAGAGGGTTAAACTTCTCCCCTATAAGGTAACATTAATTGGAATATTCCTTGGAAGGAATATGCTGAAGTTGAAGCTCCAATACTTTGGCCACCTGATGTGAAGAACTGACTGATTGGAAAAGTCCCTGATGCTGGGAAAGATTGAAGGTGGGAGGAGAAAGGGACAACAGAGATGAGATAGTTGGATGGCATCACTGACTCGATGGACATAAGTTTGAGCAAGCAAGGTGTTGATGATGGACAGGGAACCCAGGTGTGCTATACAGTCCATGGGATCACAAAGAGTTATACATGCCTGAACGATTGAACTGACTGAATTTAAGGAAACACATCTCTTAAAACCATCTTATGAGGTAGTGCCTTGAGAATAATGTCTTTAGAGTCTTTAGAATATGCTGTAATTCTCATATTCTCATATTCCAATGAATATGCTTACCTAGTATTCTGATTTTATAAAAAATACCCATGTGATGATAACTTCAACCCTACATGTCAAGTCAGATATTTCCTTGGATTTCTCAAAGTTGCCTCAAACTCAGCATACCCAATATAGAACTCATCTTCTCAACTACATCTCCATCTCTCTCTGCATCCCCTATCACAATGATAAGTAACAAACTGGGGAGTCATCTTGCACTCTTTCCCCTTTGTTCCACTCCAGATGGAACAGAGTTCCATTTGTCAGAGTCTGTGGATCCTATCATTCTTGAATCCATGTGCTTTCACCCATTATCACTGTCACTACTCTGGTTCAGGTCTTCTTCATCTTTTAAATTGCAATGTTCTGCCTTATTTCTTTGCCTTCAGCCTGGCCTTCTCATATCTATTTTCCATATAGCATCCAGAGTGTTATTGCCCTTGCCACTTCTAATCTCCAAAATGCTTCAGTGATCATACATTGTTCTCAGAATTAAGTCTAAACTATTTAATATGACTTAAAAATCATTAATGACTCAGTGCTCTGCATGCTTCATTTGGAATTCTCTCCATTTTGAACTTGCTGCATCTTTCCATATGCACCATTTTCTCTGTAGGTTTCAAGCCTTTGAGTAGGTGATGTCTTTACTTAGAGTGTCTTTCCATTGTTCCGTGTGCCTAACTCTCCGTTTTGCTAAGTTACCACCTCTGAACAGTTGCTTTCCTTGATCCCACCTCTCTTAAGGCTGAGATTCAACCCTTTTATTATCCTTAGTGTTATAGTTACACGACTGAATTCCAATCCCCTCTTTACTGGTTTATCTTCCTCAATACTTCCTTAAAAGGTAGGGCTTATCTCATTCA
The DNA here is from genome assembly GCA_006410635.1 of Cephalophus harveyi. Lineage (NCBI taxonomy): Eukaryota > Metazoa > Chordata > Mammalia > Artiodactyla > Bovidae > Cephalophus > Cephalophus harveyi. The sequence continues at coordinate 215,243 of SJYT01026587.1, read as the reverse complement.
CCACTGTTACTTTAGCATTAAGCCCAGTGTCTATTTTAGAGTCTAGCTCAATAAATGTTAATAAATAAAATTCCCAGTAGTATGAAGAAAGGAGCTTGCCATGGAAAATCAGTGAAAGAAAGGTAGGTGGAACTCTTAGAAAGACACAAGTCACATTAGAGGTGACAGTTTGTGTTCATTACAGTTATCAGCTTCTTAGAGTATAGGGGGGAAATGTACCTAAAATAAGTGGAGAAGGAGCATTCTAGTTACGCTGAATGGCATATTTTCTTCTTCCAAGATATCATTATTATATTTTTTAAAGACCTTACAATTGAATTTTTTATTTACTTGTAGCAGTTTTTTTTTTTCTAGGTTCCATTTCCTTCTAGAATCAGATGGGGGATTCTGGTTAACTGACACAATTCCATGTTCTGAGTTCTCACTCTTTTTTCCTACTTCAGTTCCTAGTTTGCTTGCAGTGAATTGCCCAATATACATCTCATCAGCAGTAGGTCAGGAAAGAATGCCACTCCTTCAGGTTACGGAGCTCTTCTTTGGTGAAGAGTGACCCTAAGGCATTCTAAAAGATCTGAATGTCTATGGGATCCCTTTTTCCAGGAATCTATACTTCTAAAGTTTGAAGGAGATAATAGGTTTAAAAGAATGCAGTGCATTTCCTACTTACATATTTGCCAAGGGAAATTTTGTAGCATAAACCAAAGTCTAGGAGATAAACAGTGAGTGAAGATGCATATAGACTGGCAACCTAGCTCTGCATCTCCAGGGGTCTTCAGAATTCTTCATTCAAGAGGCCATCTGGGTTTCACAGTGTCTCCTGACTTCTGTTTCAGAAGGTCAACTGCTTTAGCAATCTGCAGCACAGTTTTGATGCTGATGCGTGTGGAGGATTGATGGTCCCTTTCTAGACCACATTGTAGTGAAAATTAAGGTTAACTTGGGAAGTAGATGTACTCATTCCTGCTCCTGTGCCTTTCCTTATGCACTTTCACCCAGGAATTGAACTCAAATCCATCTCTTCATTCTACATCTCCTTTGCTTATCTCAATCTTATTTGTCAGGATTCAACTCATTTCATTTTCCCCTGAAGTTAGGACATAGATCATGGTTTCTGGGAGCTTTGCCATACTTTGTGCCAGTCTCTTAAATTAGTTTATGTTGTTTTACTTTATACATAAAAGTATGACCTCGTGCAGCTTATAACTCAGTCTGAGGCCACTCAAGTGCCATGCTTCATTTGCAACGACATGTCAAGCACAGGCAAGACTTGAGGCTATCAGAACATAGAACATTCTGCTGGTATTTTCTGGCCTTTACAATTATTACATAGGGCTTTTTTTTTTTTTTTTGGTGGGGATTAGGCAACTCTGCTGTCATGTAACTTGTCAGTATTCCTTTCACCCAGTATGGGAATGTAAAAGAAAGATTTAGAAGGTGAAATTAGAGGACTAGAAGTTAGGAGAAACTGGTTAATTTCTTTGCCCTTTAATACCCAGTAATAAGAAAGAAATTTGATCAATTCTATTTCTCTTGTCTTGATCTCAGTGTTCGGTAGCTTAAAAACCATCAGCATCTAGTCCTGGTGCCTGGCACATGAGAAAGGCTTTCAATAAATACCTGTGGAAAAGTTTTATCACTCTAGGGAGAGTGGCTTATAAAAAATAAAAGTTATCACATACTAAAATGGAAATAACATTAATTGTCTCCTTGCCAGTTGGTCACTACTACATCTTTGATTCTTTTCTGTATTCTGCAATCAGTAAAAATAAGTGTTTTCAAAGAATCTTATGAGAAATGCATCTATGTTCTTTTCTGGCAAACTAGGGTAGGAATTTGGGTAGGAATATATTCCAGTAATAAAGAATGATGTAGAAATCTTTATATGGTAAGCACTTAAATAGAAGATGGCATTTTAAACCTAAGTCCAGAGTTACTATTTCAGACCTGTACGTGGGGACCTGAATGATAATGATAAGCAGAGACCCCATTGAAAAAATCTTGACCTGTCATTCCTTACCATGTCATGAAAAAGCCAAAAAACTCTTCACTGAATTAGACTCATAGGTGACCTTCTCCTAGAAATAGAGCTCTGAGCCCATGAGATGAAGTGGCATTTTATATGCTAGTGGCATTAATTTCTGGACTCCCCCCCCCAGCATTTAGCTCATTTAACAGAAACATTGATGAAAAGAATCTACAAAATGAAAAAGTAAAATCATAAAGTTTTAAAATGTATTATAATTTTAAAAATATTATAGTCATGATTATGAAATATTATTCTGATCTGAATGATGCAAACTGTTCAGCTTTTATGCTTTAAATGATATTTATTACTAGTACCTTATTACTTGAATTTGAACATTCAAGAATTAAAGAGATGATATATCAGTGAGTTCTCTAGGCTTATACGTCCCAGTTTATGCTATTATGCATTGGTATCCTAAAGTATATCACTTTTAAAAGTTTTTTTCTTATGATTGAAAAAGTAGCTCAATAAGGACATCTTCAAATTGCAATGACCTTCTGGAGATATGACTCCTTATTTTCCTATCTCCAAACCAGCTTCTCAGCCTTGCTTCCTTGTCTTGGTGAATGGTGTATTTTACCTTCCAGTCACCAACGGCTAGAAAACTCAGCTTGAGCTTAGATTCTCCTCTCTCCCTGCGGACCACTGACTCAAAAGTGATTTCCGTTTGGCCTGTGTTCCACATCTGAACCTTGTGTCCAGTTTCACTGTTCCCTCTTCAGTTCAGCTTCTCAGATAACAACCTTGTGCCTTCTGACTAAGCCTTTATTCTCTCCCTCTTCAACTCATCTCCTAGAATGTCATAGGACAAATGTTGACTTTGCTATTTTTTTGCTCAAAAACTCTTAGTAGTTCCTCATTCCCTCCAAAAGTATGATAAGCAAAATTTGACTCAGGAATGTCCACAGTGGGATTGTTAATAATGGCAAAACATTATAGAATCAGCATCACCATGTTCAACAATGGGGAAATTGTTAAAATATTATTAAAACCTTATGATGAAATATTATTTGGCCTAAAGGTGTTGTTTTTGACAAATTTTTGAAAGAATTTTGAATGTTTAAAAATACACAGTGGAGTAGGGTATAACACTGAATATACCAAACCATGGTAAAAAATATTCTTGTGTATGTTGGTGTTACTAGTGGTTACCTCTGAATGACTTGTCATGTGGAATTTCTCTTTTTGGCGATTTAAAAATTTTTTCAATGATGAATATGTAAAGGCAATGGCACCCCACCCCAGTACTCTTGCCTGGAAAATCCCATGGATGGAGTAGCCTGGTAGGCTGCAGTCCATGGTGGCCTAAAGGTGTTGTTTTTGACAAATTTTTGAAAGAATTTTGAATGTTTAAAAATACACAGTGGAGTAGGGTATAACACTGAATATACCAAACCATGGTAAAAAATATTCTTGTGTATGTTGGTGTTACTAGTGGTTACCTCTGAATGACTTGTCATGTGGAATTTCTCTTTTTGGCGATTTAAAAATTTTTTCAATGATGAATATGTAAAGGCAATGGCACCCCACCCCAGTACTCTTGCCTGGAAAATCCCATGGATGGAGTAGCCTGGTAGGCTGCAGTCCATGGGGTGGCTAGGAATCGGACATGACTGAGAGACTTCACTTTCACTTTTCACTTTCGTGCATTGGAGAAGGAAATGGCAACCCACTCCAGTGTTCTTGCCTGGAGAATCCCAGGGATGGCGGAGCCTGGTGGGCTGCCGTCTATGGGGTTGCACAGAGTCGGACACGACTGAAGCGACTTAGCAGCAGCAGCAGCAGCATGTATATTTTATCTTTAAATTTTTTAAAAATTTTATATTGGACTATAGTTGATTTACAATGATGTGTTAATTTCAGGTGTACAGCAAAATGATTCAGTCGTACATACTCATTGTCAAATTCTTTTCCCACTTAGATTATTACAGAATATTGAGTAGGGTTCCCCATGCTGTGTACTAGGTCCTTGTTGATTATCTATTTTGTATAAAGTTGTGTGTATATGTTAACCCCCAAATCCTAATTTATCCCTCCCCCTGCCCCCATTTTACCCTTTGGTAACCATAGATCTGTTTTCTAAGACTGTGAGTTTCATAATCAGAAAAGTTTGCTCTAACAGTTGGGATCTGGAAGGGAACTTGTGACTTATTTGGTTTAGTTGCTCTTAATGTATTTCTGGACTGCAGTATTCTTTGAGGATCTGATGAAGGATATGGAATTTTCTCTGAAAAATGAACATCTGTCCATAGATAAAAACTGTGGTACATAATTTTGGCAGAATTTTAGACCTCAGTTTCAGAGACTTTTAACAGAATGATGCTTTTATTTAGGAGATAAGAAAAAACCCAGGAGATTTGCCTCCTCTCTCGCATGGGATGGGAGGAAGAGCCAGGACTAGATATTGGGTTTCTAGCTTTTGCCTTGAAACTTGATATCCCATTACACCTCTCCCGATGCTCTGTAAATTGCTAAGCCTGTGAGGAACCAGGCCATGCCCGAAGAGGTTCCCCTTTACCTCAGCAGAGGGCCCTCATTGGTGGTAACTGCTGCTGTTCGTGGGAGTGGCATCTCTGCCCCTCCTCCCTGAAAGCCAAAGTTTCCTTAGAGAGTCCCATTGATAACCACTGATAATGTTTAAGTCATTGATAACCCCTAGATGTAAGCAAATATAATGTATGTCTGAGAGCACTGCATTTAGTATCTATTATTTTCTTAAACATGGCCCCCCATACTTTATAATTTTATTGTGTGCAGGGGTGACAGAGACTTGCTTTGTAACATTCTTTGCAACAGAGAATGATCTCTTCTGTTATTTGGCAGTTTTTTTTTCATCTTGGTCATGATGATGTTGGCAGGGCAGGGTGGAGGCCTCGCTCTGTGCTTGGATCACTCACTGGGCTTGATGCCACAGCAATTCCCTGCCTGGTGCCTGAACAGCCGGCACAGTGTGGGGCTAGAAAAACCTCCCTTGCCCTGGAGGTGGGTGATTCTGTCTTTTCATAGCCTTATATTAATCAGTAAGTGAGGAAAAAACAGCACCACCAAGAGCAACACACACACTCCTGCTGCTGCTGCTGAGTCGCTCAGTCGTGTCCGACTCTGTGCGACCCCATAGACGGCAGCCCACCAGGCTCCCCTGTCCCTGGGATTCTCCAGGCAAGAACACCGGAGTGGGTTGCCATTTCCTTCTCCAATGCATGAAAGTGAAAAGTGAAAGTGAAGTCACTCAGTCGTGTCTGACTCTTAGCGACCCCACGCACTGAAGCCTACCAGGCTCCTCCGTCCATAGGAATGAAGACTAGGTGCCCTTACTTGTTCAAAAGCCTAGCTGGGCCCCAGTCAATCTTACCATAGACTACAGATTTTACAGATAAAGGAGGTGTTTCCTTGGTGTCATAAATCTGCAAATGCAGATATCGAAAGAGCTGTCTGATAATTTTCTGCAAGTTGTTAAGCCCTCTGCAATCTAATCTCTGCAGAGGGCCTTGAATCAAAACAGAGGAGGAAATCCAGACATTGAACAGAGGACTTTGTAGCAGGTAAGGAAATGAGTATTTTTGAGTACTTCCAAGTACTGGTCCTGGGCAAGATTCATTCACAGATGTTATAACATCAACTACTTATGGGGTAGCTGGTGTTATCCTTATTTTTATGGGTGGGGAAATTGAGGCCCACGTAATTACTGTTTTGCCCACAGACACACAGTTAGCATGAGATGAAGCTGGGTGTGTCTGCTTCCAGTTCAAGCTTCCAGTTTATTATTATTATTAAATAATAAATAGCTCCTGTGGTAGCATATTGTTTTGGAGTATTCTAACTTTATGTACATGTATATTTAAATATTTTATATAAGTGAAAGTGTTAGTCGCTCAGTCATGTCTGACTCTTTGTGACCCCATGAACTGTAGCCCATCAGGCTTCTCTGTCCATGGGATTCTCCAGGCAAGAATACTCAAGTGGGTAGCCATTCCCTTCTCCAGGGATTTTCCCGACCCAGGGATCGAACCCAGGTCTCCTGCATTGCAGGCAAATTCTTTACCATCTAAGCCACCAGGGCAGCCCTTATATACTATAATCTCATTATTAAAAGCCCTCATGTTAATAAAAATTGGAAAATACACACTTAAGTGCATACCTGAAGTAGTTCTGTCCCAACCCCAAGCACATAGAACCTGATATATAGCAGCTGGCTCTGATAAAGATTTCCTCTGTTTATTTGCCTTTTGTTAATATAGTGTTGTATTTTTTTCTACTCGTTTTCCTTCAAGCACATTTCTAAAGTAATTAGCACCAAAATGTATATTCGGTTTTGACTTTTCTGTAGTGCTTCATTCTGTCACCTCACTTAGTGCTCTTTTTAAGGTTGTCATTTTAAAAGCATCTGTCTGGCCAAAGGAGTGGGGACTTCCCAGGTGGATCAGAGAGTAAAGAATCGGCCTGCAATACAGGAGATATCGGTTCAATCCCTGCTTGGGAAAGATCCCCTGGAGGAGGGCATGGCAACCCACTCCAGTATTCTTGCCTGGAGAATCCTATGGACAGAGGAGGCTGGCGAGCTACAGTTCATGGGGTCACAAAGAGTCAGACACAACTGAAGCAACTGAGCACGCAGACACATATCTGGCAACGGGAGACACAAAGAGTCAAGCAGTCTGTGAGCGATCTGGGCAGAAACTTTAGGTGGTCACAGTGACACCCATGTGCTTTTTTTCAGTCCTTTTGGTATGATCAAAAGGAAAATGGTTGACACGTCATCGTTTGGTCTGTATCGTAGGAGAACAAAGGTATGATTTTTGGCTTAGTGCAGCATTCAGGACACAGTGTATCTGCTGACCTTCCATTTCCTCTTCATCCACAGCTCTAAGGAGATTGTCAGATGGATGTGACTTTCAGATGTCTTCCTTCTTTCTGATTACTAATGAACTGTTTCTGTTTATTGAGAAGAATTGGGTCAGGGTCAGCAAGTGAGGACTGACTCTCATGGGATGTATGCCTGTGTGTGGACGCTGTCAGAGTTCTGGAAGCAGACGGCTGGAGGCTGCCCGCCTGCCCTACCTTATCACCTGTGAGCATCCTCCCAGGGGCGAGTCTGCTCCAGCTTGTGGATGCTGTTGACCGTGGTGCAGAGGAAGGAAAGCCAACAAATTAGAAAGACACTGGCTGGCACTTTGCTGTTTGGAAGCTGACCTTTTTCTTCTACAGAATTTTTATATGGCTAGACTCTTGAACTGCACGAGTTCCTCCTTTATAAATCCCATGAAAATGCACTCTGATTCTACTTTCTATGTCTCTCAAGAGTCTGCTTTCACAGGCCTCCCAGTAGCCTGCGGTGGGGAAACAAACTACACTCTTTGCAAGAAATTTACCCTCTCTAGACTCTCTGTCCCATTCCTTCACACTCACGATTGTGTTTAGAGCAGGAATGCGTCCTCCTGTTTGAGTGACAACACTGGGCTTAATCTTGTAAACATCTGCCTTTCTTCCTGTTGCATCTGGCTTCCCACTTCCTGCCTTCTGCTGTTTCTCAACAAGTCCCTTCCTCCTCTGTCTGCAGATGGCTGCTTTTACAAGCTGTGTGCTGTCGGGAGAAGAGGGACTGATGTTCTCTGCACCTCTGTAATCAGTTCTGTACCTGCGAACTTATGTTCACTCACATAGTGGGACTTCCTGTCTTTATTAACTTGATTAAATACAATTATCACAGAGGCTGCTTCAAAGAGCCTCTTGCCCTCCTCTTCCCTGCACAGCCCTCAGCTTGGGAAGGCAGTGTTGGATCCCAGAAAGGATGCAGCCTTTTTTGTTTTTACCTTTGTCTTTTTTTTGAAGGAGTAGGGTATTAGTGCTGCACCTAAGACACGGAAGGGTGGCCTCAGTACACTTTGTATACTTGCATTATCTGCCATACAGAAAGGAGGGGAAATGGAAGAGAAAATAGAATTTTTCTGGCTCTAGGATCCCACCGACTAAGGCTTTCCGACTGAATTGTAAGTGATCTCAGGTTTGGATTTTAGACTCTTTTATGTGCTCCCACTGTGTGATAGGGCTTCCCTGGTGGCTCAGACAGTAAAGAAACTGCCTGTGATACTGGAGACCCAGGTTCGATCCCTGAGTTAGGAAGATCCCTTGGAGGAGGAAATGGCAACCCACTCCAGTATTCTTGCCTGGAGAATTCCATGGACAGAGGAGCCTTGTGGACTACAGTCCATGGGATCAGAAAGAGTCAGACACGACCGAGTGACTAACACACACACACTGTGTCATAAGGTTCAACATCATGTGTGACCTTGACATCTGGTAAAACTGCAAAGGCCTCACATGGCTCAACTGCTGGTCCCTCCCCGTCCCATCGGCTGTACTTCTGTTGATGATTTGTTTCAGCCAAACAGTGCTCCTCATCACATGGACCAAGCCCAAGGCTCACTTCACCTTGAGTGGTGGGCTTTAGTTCTCTGCCCGGCTGGGGAATTATCCAAACAAGCCAATCACATCCTTTTGTGGCATCTAGGCTTCACCTCCCCATCTTGTTACTATAAAACCTGCCTCCTGTGGCCTCTGCTGTTTCATTCTGTTCCTGAGTGCCACGCCTGTGTGGCATATAGTGTCTTCCCCTGGGCTGTGACTATATAGGACTGATGAACTGATATAGATCTCAGTCGTCTGTATTGGGATGTCATTCAGACACTCCCACAGGCCCTAGGCTGGGAATCCTTCCCTGATTAATGGGTGAAGAAGAGGTGATCACAATACACTGCACCTACTTTTTTTATTCTTAGCATATATTGAATATATGTCTACTTGACAATTATGTGTCCTATTTCCAGTAATCCACACAGAACAGGAAACATTCCCATAACTTCATGACTATATCCTTGGTGTCTCGCACAGTGATTCCTGACACTAAACAAGCATTTAATAAACATTTGTTGAATAAGTGAATGAGTGAATTCTAAGGGCCCTTTCTGGGTAAGGATTACTCTATATACTCTCTCTTTCCAGCTATAGAGTTTTATTATTTCACAATGGGGGATGGGGTGAAGCGTGTGAGCAGAGTGCAGAGTTGCATTCTACCTTCTTCCAACCTCAGAGGTATCCCAAGGAAGCCAACGGGAAGAATGGATTCTGAAGACATAACCTTCATCCCCTGTTCACAGCTTAGTGTCAGATTGATATACAATCTGCCTTTTGTTGAGGCAAACCTTGCCAAATGTTGCTGAAACTGGAAACCAACTATATTTCATACCTTCTGAGACATCCTGGTCCATTTGCCTAATGAAGTTGAAAAGAATTTAGTGCCTGTCTCTCTCAATTTTGTTTTGCCTGGACTATTTCCCCAGTTCTTATATGTTCATGGAGAAAACTGCTGTCAGCCAGAGAGAGGGCAGGGGTGAGGTGGATTTCTTCCATGCCACTGTTTCTGTGACTTCTTTAGCTACCACTAGGCCAAGGTACCTTCCTATTCTCCACATACTGTGATCAAATTAGTCAGCCGCCACAAAGACGGAGTCGTGGCAGGGAAATTTTGCAAAGCTTACAGAACTCTGTGATTTCCCTTTGATTGTTTCCATGAAGACTTGAGCTTGAATCTGAATATCTTTTAGATCATCGGATCTTATAGGTTAGGGCTTGGCATTTTGTGCATTCCTTACTTTGCAATTTTTCTTTACCCATTGCTCTAGTCCAAGTCCCCCCATTTAAGCAGTTAAGCTCTCACCTGATCGTCACTGGGGAGCCGTTGCGTCACTGATCTCTTTGTTTCCTCTTCTGAATTCCCTAACATTTTTTATTATTTTTCACATGTAGTACCATACAGTGTGTTAATTTTGTTCATTTTTGCTTTGGGAAGCCAAGGACTTTGAGACATTTTCTTTTCCGGAGTGCCTTATCAAGTGCTGTGTTCTGTATTTGTAATAGATTTTGTCAACGTTTGCTGCTTGGTTGATAGCAGGAGCCAAGTGGGTATGCCTCCACAAGGAGGAGTGTCATTTTTCAGGACAACAAAACTGGTGTCAGTTTGTCTGAGTTACACTAAATGGAGTCACAAGGCGTCCTGAGCTCTGTATGTTGAAGCAGTGGAGACACTATGATGAATTTTATGATAAGAGCAAGTTGACCGCGCAGGTTCCCAGATGCTGCTAAACTCTGCTTTCACTGTTTTGTAGGGCTCGTGTTAACTGTGTCTCTCAGTGCTCCTGGAGGCAGTGACCCCAGAGTCATGGCTAATTCTTGTCATTTGCCCTTTCCCTGGATTTCTAATTTACTCCTGTGACATCACTTCTCTCACATATGAAAAGAGCCAGGCCTAGCAGTTGGAGCAATGGATTAGAATTTACATTGGGTGTGTGGTCACTGTTGCCCCAGGTAATAAGTAGGAAAGGAAAAGAGGAGTGGAAAGAAAGAATGAGCCCAGTTATTATTTTTAAAGTGTCTTGGTTTCCAAAAAGACAGTAGAATTTAAGGGAGTTTCCCTGCTGGCTACCCTAAGAACATCTGCTGTAGCATTCTTAGTGGGACTGTCTCTCTGTGGTCCTGAACCTCATTAACAGTGGCTTTGTTGCTTCACGAGAGGAAGGTGTAGCGCAAGTGGGCGTTAGCAGGGAGGTTTGTATGACCAAACCCACCTCAGCAACCGACACTAATTGGCTCCCCTGGGAAGTCCCAGGAGAAGTCATCAGCTGCAAAGACAGAGTTTTTGTTTATAGTTTGTAGTGCTTTCCCCTCTCCTGCTTTTCCCCCATCCCGGTCCAGACTGCCTCGTCTTCTTGCACAAGTGACAAATGGTCAACCCAGGGTATAAGAAATTAGAGAGTCGAGGCACATCTTACTTGATTCCAACTGTGCTTTTGCTCCACTTTCCATCCTCCCCAGGGCTATCTTTCAGATGTGAGCAGATGTGAGCTCCTCCTGTCTTCCACCCTTCCCCTTATCACCACTGTTCCTGTGAACCTGGGCCCTGTGGCATGGGAGGGATTCTCACCAAGGTTTAGCTGACAAAACTAGAAAGTATTGGTGAAAAATAAGTATATATTGTCAATGTATTTTTTTTAAGTTAATTTATTTATTTTAATTGGAGGCTAATTACTTTACAATACTATAGTAAGGTGAAGTTGCTCAGTCGTGTCCGACTCTTTGCGATCCCATGGACTGTAACCTACTAGGCTTCTCCGTCTATGGAATTCTCCAGGCAAGAATACTGGAGTGGATTGCCATTTCCTTCTCCAGGGGAATCTTCCCGACCCAGGGATTGAACCCGGGTCTCCTGCATTGCAGGCAGATGCTTTAACCTCTGAGCCACCAGGGAAGCCCATTACAATACTATAGTGGTTTTTGCCAAACATCGACATGAATCAGCCATGGGTGTACATGTGTCCCCCATCCTGAACCCCCTCTCCCTCTTCCCTCCCCATGCCATTCCTCAGGGTCATCCCAGTGCACCAGCCCTGAGAGCCCTGTCTCATGCATCAAACCTGGACTGGTGATCTGTTTCACATATGATAATATGGATGTTTCAATGCTATTCTCTCAAGTCATCCCACCCTCGCCTTCTCCCACAGAGTCTGAAAGACTGTTCTTTACATCTGTGTCTCTTGCTGTCTCACATATAGAGTCATCATTACCATCTTTCTAGATTCCATATATATGCGTTAGTATACTGTATTGGTGTTTTTCTTTCTGACTTACTTCACTCTGTATAATAGGCTCCAGTTTCCTTCATTGTGCAAGAGCTTTTGTGTTTAATTAGGTCCCATTTGTTTATTTTTGCTTTTATTTCCATTACTCTGGGAGGTGGGTCATGGAGGATCCTGCTGTGATTTATGTCAGAGAGTGTTTTGCCTATGTTCTCCTCTAGGAATTTTATAGTTTTCGGTCTTACGTTTAGATCTTTCATCCATTTTGAGTTTGTGTATAGTGTTAGGAAGTGTTCTAGCTTCATTCTTTTACAAGAGGCTGACCAGTTTTCCCAGCACCACTTGTTGAAGAGATTGTCTTTTCTCCATTGTATATTCTTGCCTCCTTTGTCAAAGATAAGTTGTCCATAGGTGCATGGATTTACCTCTGGGCTTTCTATTTTGTTCCATTGATCTGTGTTTGTGTCAGTACCATGCTGTCTTCATTACTGTAGCTTTGTAGTATACTCTGAAGTCAGGCAGGTTGATTCCTCTAGTTCCATTCTCAAAATTGCTTTGGCAATGTATTTAGAAGGTGATTTCTGGTTTCTATAATGTGACCCCACTTATAAGTCATTTAAATCAGTTATCAGACCATGTGTTCTTTTCAGTGTTTGAGGAACCAGCTCAGGTATTGGTGCTATCCATTCTACAACTGTTTCTGCATTCAACAATTCTACAAGTGTGTTTCAGGCCATGGTGCAATCAATATTTTTTCTAAATCCAGGTGATAATAATCTTTCCAGGTAAGAGTGGCAAATCCTATGGACTTTAGGGTATTTATCTTCTCCCTCTCTGTGATACACTGAGATGGAAGATTGTTGAGGAGACTACAGAGACTGGGTGGAGGTAGTTTCTCTGTGCCCAAATTACACAGAGTGCACTGAAGTTCTGTCAGTCACCTAATTATTGGACATAATTAGTGCCAAAAGGACACAGGAAAGCGACAGTTCTTTTGGTGAATGTAATATAGGACGGAGTATTGGGGGACCTTGAAAAACTAACAAACTGCAGAAATATTGTTTTTATCTGATTCATGCATACTTGGAGCTCAGGAAATTGTCAATTTCTCTTTTTCTTATGTAATTATCTAGGTAGTGCTTATTGGATTCTATTTTCATCTTGACCAATACTACATGATTTTAAAAAAAAAATCATTAAAATCTTTAAACTTGGACATTCTCCTTAAGTTGTAAGTGTGAAACTCAGTCTATCCCTCGTTTTATGATGTGTAAAATCCATCTAGAGACCATCAGTGTTAATTCTGATACACCAAAAGCATACATATTTTAAATGGAGGGATTTTAGTGTTGCAGTTGTTTTACTTTGTTTTGATTTAAAGTTATATTGAATAGAAAAGTAGTTAATTTAGTTACATGTTGAAACTCCTCTATAGCCTTCTTAGAACCATTTCTTTTTAGCAGTAGATTTTTAAAGATATGTGGGACAGGATATATGGGAGAAAGGAAATTGTTTCAAACCTTCATGGTTTCTGATTTGGCATAGAAAAATTGGTTCTGAAAAGTCTCAGTTTGGAACATTCATTAGAGCAACTCCTCTCTAATGCAGCCTGGTCAGCGATAGGCTCCAGTATTCATGTTGTTTCTATTTGATCAAGAAATGGGAGTGGATGAATAAGCCAGATTGTATTTTAGCCATAATTTATACCCTTTTCTGTTATATCTTATGTTAAAAAATAAATCTTTCTAGGAAAGAAGTCAATGGAATAATTTGTTTCCAGTCTTCTTTCATTTTCATGTTTCCTCATAGGGAAGACAGAGATGCCAATAAACAATAAAATGATCAAAAGATTAGGCAAAGAAGTAGAATATGAGGCAGTCTCTGGGAGCATGGCCAGCCTCTGACTCACAGGCTGTCTCAAAAGGTTGATGATGACTCTGAAATTTTATCAAGTCCATCTCTTTTCTTTAGACAGAACTATTCTTATACATTTCTCAGTAGATGATAATCTATCCTATTTTTAAATGAAACTTCCAATGTAGAGGACACTAACTCCTAAGGGAACTCATTGTGCGGTTAGATGGTTTTCAGAGAAGGATCCTGTTATTGTCAGGTTTTGTTTTTCATCCCCTCCACTGGGATGATCAGCTTTATAGAAACAGTTGTATCCATGTACCACCATTGTCTGTGGTCCTGGAAGAGATTGACAGCTAGAGGACAGGCCTACCCTAAAGATCAATGGCTCCAGTCCCTTCAGCATGTAACTAGTTTGTCTTCTCTCCTCTAGATGGAGAACAGAAGCTTTTCTATTTTAAATTCATATTGTAGTGTTGACTTACATTCACTTAGAACTTCACTACCCTGCCCCCCTCCCCCCGCCCACTATATGCATTGATGGAATTTCCCTGCTCTGTGCTAAAATCGTGCTGGTTCCATTAGTCAATATCCAGAATATTTGTTTTTTTTTTTTAATGTGATATTGATGTGTATAATCTATAGGACATCAGATGAATACCAGAATGACTTAGTGTCCTAGGATCCAATGCTGTTTCTGCCACAGCTACCAGTTTGACTTAGAGTGTATGATTTACTATGTGTTTCTAAGCTTCAACTTATCACCATTAAATGTGTGGCCAGATTAGAGCAGCTTTTCCCTGTGGGTTTTCCATGAAATATTAACAGATATAAGATTTTAAAAAAATGGTCCCATTTTAAAAACAGGTGGTAGTGATGGTGGTGATGGTGGGGTGCACAGAATAAATGAATATAAATAGATTTCTTTACTGAAATACTTGAGCCTTAAAAACAAGTACATTATAAATCTTCAAGAAAATTTTTCTAAAGTTATCAAACTATGATTCCTTTTTTCCCTCTGATACTACCTTAAGGCCACCCAGTCTTAACTGGGCTTATCTGCAAAGCAGAAGTAGCCATTCTTTCCTTATTGCCCATTCTAGAAATGTAGTAAAACTGCCAGGAGAGCATTTGAGACTCTATAAATAAGCCATAGAAAATAGTTGGCATGCTCCATGGTTTCCTTTTGCCTCATGACCTATTTGAGGGCAGGGGCCTTTTCTTTGTCATCTTGTGTAAATAGGGCCTAATCTAGCATTTGACATTTCAAAGATACGTAAAAAATGTGTTGAATGGAGTCAAACTGTTCATAAATGGAAGACACTTCCTTGAAAATTTTTGAGCTATGTGTTATTATAAAGTGGATTTTTGAAATGGATGGGGTTTTCAGGCAAGATAATATCTAAGATCAGAAATTTATGAGTTTCTTATGGTTATAAAGATAACAGAAAAAAATTACCCATAGAGAATCACAGGGAGATTAAAGAACGGCAGAGGATGGCTTTTTGAGCAGTTGTTACTGGCTTCTTTCCTGAGTCTGGGTAACCTGTCCCATCAGCTTGAGTCTAGATTCTGCCTAAGAATGTGGATTTGTTAATTGGGGACATTCATCCAGATTACCAATGCATAAGGAAGGGACAAGACCCTATGAAATGTGCTTCATTTTTCATCTTGGATATTGCCACTGTGTACTTATGAATTTAATTCATTAAATTTATGCTGGGTTTATTTTTCTACTTGGCTATTCCATCATTCTGTAGTGTTTCTTATGAGCTTTTGGAGAGCATGAAATATGTCTAATATGCACTTATCCTTCTTTAATATCTGATGTTTTGTGATCATAGGAAGAACTCAATAAATATTTGCTGAAAAAAATAGCCAAATATGATGGTTCTGACACTTCTCCAATTTAGCATCTGAAGTTAGAGATGGTAAATATAATGAGCTTCTATTTAACAGAAGTTAAATAAAATTTTGAAAGTGGGGAAAAATAGGAAAAAAAAATTACCTATAATTTTACTACTAAAGAATCATCACTATCAAGACTTCTAATTATTTCCCTCTAGACATATTTTGGAGAAGGCAATGGCACCCCACTCCAGTACTCTTGCCTGGAAAATCCCATGGATGGTGGAGCCTGGTAGGCTGTAGTCCATGGGGTCGCTAAGAGTCGGACACGACTAAGCGACTTCCCTTTCACTTTTCACTTTTATGCCTTAGAGAAGGAAATGGCAACCCACTCCAGTTTTCTTGCCTGGAGAATCCCAGGGAAGGGGGAGCCTGGTGGGCTGCCGTCTATGGGGTCGCACAGAGTCGGACGCGACTGAAGCGACTTAGCAGCAGCAGCAGCAGACATATTTTATGCAAAGAGAATTTTTATATACAATTGTAATCATTGCTATATATAACTATGTCCTGATTTTTTCACTTGCAGCTATTTAGTCGGTAAGCTGTGTCCAACTCTTTGCAAACCCATAGATTATAGCCCAGGCTCCTCTGTCCACGGGATTTTCAGGCAAGAATGCTGGAGGGAGTTGCCATTTCATTCTCCAGGGAATCTTACCCACCCAGGGATCAAATCCACAAATCAATCAGCCTGCTTTGCAGATTGATTCTTTACCATCGGGCCACCTGGGAAGCCCACTTTTTTTGCTTGAAACTATGTAAAGTGTTTATAATCATTATATGCACTATTTTGTACATAAGAAATATTTCACAATAAAAATTTAAAAATTTTATAAGTCCCAGGTGACGCAGTTTTAACAAAAAGAATTTTAAAATTGTTCCTGCATATTTTCTTAAACATTTATACTTTTATTATCCTATTTCTTATTAAGCTTCCCCTCTCATTTAACTTTATTTATTCAGATAAACAAATTTTATCTTTATCTTCAGATGCTATATAAAAGGGCTGAATTAAATATTTTTGAACATGAAATTTTTTCCTCAAAAAGGATACCCATAAAAAATTCGTATTACATGGATAACCGTTTGATGAAAAGTCTATAAACACAGTCATAAACGATAAAGAAAGGAAAAAACTTTTCGATTTAATATATATGTTTTTTACCATTCTTAAATTTTTAATATTTTTTCTTTTAGGATTTAGAGTGGTACACCCTTTTTCATTTCAATGCCTTGCCAGAATTTGTATATTTGCATATGATGTTTACGTAATTATATTTGTAAAGTATTTGCTATTTCTGATGGGTAGGAACATTCTAAATTCAACGTAAATTCACCAGTAGTGATTTTTTTTTTTTACTTTGAAAAATATTGACTGATTTTATTGGAAAAATGGTTCCTGATTTTGTTTCATTTTGGTCTTATTAGTGAGGTCAAACCTTTTCATATATATATATATGATTTATATATATATAATTTTTGTTCTTCTATGAATTGCCAATTTGGGTCTGTCTGTTTATTTTTCCTACTGAGTTGTATGAATGCTCCATTGCATAGAGCATGCTGTCTTCTGCAGGTGCAGGCACACGCCACCGCTTTAGGTGATGCCAAGACAACAGTATGAACCCATCAAGACTGGCAGCCAGAGCAGGCTGTGCTGTGGACCGTTTTGTAATACAGTTAGTTACTAAATGGTCCCCTCTTTCTATTAGTTCAGCATTGCAAAAACCAGGCCTGGCTAGTGATGTGTGTGTGACAGACTTCATTTGCCCCTTCGTCTCAGTTATTATTAGAAAAGTCCAGAAATCGCCAGTCCATGGGGGGCTGTGGGCACCTTCTGCTTCTGCTGCTCTTGGAGGTCTGAAGTGTTGCAACCACTCAGTGTGGTTTGCTCTTCACTGGAGTAAATTGCCAACAGCTTGTGTGACTCCTTAAGAGTAATGAGAATCAACCTCATTTTTGGAGAGGAGACAGAGTGAGTCTATATGTAGCAAATCACATCCTCCTGCTCCTGGGATTGCTTCTGACACTCCTCAGAGGTGAGGGGCCCTTATTGACGGAGAAATGTCCATTTTGTCTGAGGAGCTGCTGTGTTCTGTCAGCATCTGCTGGCAGCAATGCTTTCTCTCACATAGCTTCACTCCCCAAACCACTGGACGTGACGGAAGTTAATGTAAGTTTCCGGCAGTCTATTTCAGTCCCTTGTCATTTTATCAGGGAGCTAAATACTAAATGCTAAATGCCTCCAGACACAGTGTAAGCTTAGGACACCATTTAAAACAAGATAGAAACTTTAAAAACTATATTGAGGCATGCAGGTCATAGTTTTAAAATAAATAGTAATTTTTTGTCTTAAAAAACTCAGAATTAGTTTGGGAACTGCTAAAGCTATGAAAATTGTCCTGTAACAAAGGAAAAAAAAAAAAAAAGGCTCCTTAAAAGTAAAGGTTTTGTGCAGAACTTCTAAGAAAAGGTGGAATTGATTTGAGGATACTCTTGCCTCAATACTATTTTTATCATTGTTTTTCCTTTTAAGATTGTACCGTGCCTCCTTAGTTGCACATAGGATTAAATTCAGTTTCTCCTTGGCCACCTTTTCTATGTGAATTTTAGACTCTGTAGTATTGTTAAGTAATTTAAAATTCAACTTTTTTTGTTTCCACTGCAATGTGTGTTTTTCCCAAGCCCACTCCTTTCCCTGTCAGCATGGGCACTACTTCTTCATACACCTGTGTCAGCTCACATCTACAAAATGTGTTGATCTATCAGGCCTCCCAGGTAGCTCAGACAGTAAGGAATTCACCTGCACTGTGGGAGACCTGGGTTCGATCCCTGGTTGGGAAGATCCCCTGGAGGAGGGCATGGCAACCCCCTCCATTATTCTTGCCTGGAGAAACCCCATAGCCAGAGGAGCCTGGCAGGCTATAGTCCATAGGGTTGCAAAGAGCTGGACATGACTGAGTAACTAAGCACAGCACATCAGTCCTCTTGGTTATGAATGTGTGTTATTATTTCCTTGAGGGGAGAGCCAGTTACATTTCTTTTATAATTTTCAATGTGTTGACTAGAAAGTTTTTCATGTAATATGTATCTAGTAAATGTAGTTATTTGCCTAGCTTTTATTCTAAAACATTCATGAGATTCAAGTTGTGAGTACATTTCTGGGTGGTTGGGGACACATATGTTTAGGGCTACTGATTTCATATTTTAAATGCAACTATAATTTAAGCATTGTTAAATAAATTAGACTCAGATTTTTTGTCTGTCCTTTAATCTTTAAATAAGTGGTTTTAAAACACTTTAAAAAAAGATGTTTTTGAATTTCTGATGAGGCCATGTTAAAGATATTTAAACTATAAAAGTTGACGGTGAATTTGAGATAATATCCTTGATTGTGTTGATTATGTGATTTTGGGAATCTACACGTAGTGTCAGTTTTGGCAGCAGTTTAGAATAGAGAGTATTCCTTTTTGCTAATTGGAGTGACAATTTGATGACATTAATTTCCTGGAGATTCCATGTAAGTTAGGCTTGGTAAAGATGCATAGAAGAAGTGCCCTAATGTTTATCCACTAGAATTAAATTCTGAGATTCCAAATGTAATACTGAAATCATGAACTTTTTCTTTGACAATGTATGTGTCTAGACAGATGATGAGCTTGTTAAACATCAAGATTATAATTCAAAATGACATCATCAATTTAGAGAATTATAAAAATATGTGAGTTGCCTAGGTCACACAGCTAGTAAGCAATAGAGTCAGGACGGGAACCTACTTCTCATTGACTGCAAAGACAAATATCTTGAGATACTGGAATGTTTTTTAGGAAATAGAAAATTAGTCATGAATAGTTATTGTGGCATACAAAAGAGAGACTCCTTGTGGATACTGAGTTGTTCCAATGAGTTACTGTTGGTAAAACTGAAATAAAGGTGCTCTTTCTAATCTCAACTGATATAGTTGAGATGGTCTGATGTGAAGGGTGATCACTTAACTTATAGAAAGAAATATGACACTGTCCCAAGGAAGCAAAATTTAAAGTCAGGTAGCAGTCCTCCCCTTTTAGAAAGTATTGGGACCATGCTGTTACTTTTCAGTAGATTTTTCATGCATAAAACAATGCTCATTAATCAACACTCATATTGTATATTAATAGCTGTACTAATTGAGCATTTACTATATGACAGGCACTACATTAAATGCTTGATGTATGTTTTCTCATTTAATTTCTTCAGTGACTCTATGATGTAGATACCATTAATATTCCCATTTCACAGGCTAGGAGCTTGAGAATCAAATTAAATGATTTTTCAAACCACATATCTTATTGCTGTCTGAATCAGATTATGTCTAAGCATCATGATGACATGGTCTGTTTTTATTAACAACTACTAATACTTCCTGCTTCTTGCACTGTAAAGAGTCTACTTAATTTTGCACTTGGCTTTTCCTAGATGATTTTGAAGCTCTAATCAATTTGTGCTGCAGGATTACATTAAAGGACACAAGGGAAACCCTGTATATTGTTACTAATTACTAGTATTTTTGGTTTAGTTGGAAAGACAGGTAAATTCTGGCAGCAGAGATGCTCTGGGAATCACTTCCTTTGCCTGTAAAATGAAATCAATAATGCTTCAACTATTTAAAGATAGGAGCTGGACAGGATAACATTTTTGACTGAATATCCAGAGTTATTCCCATTTGAATTCTCTGGGGGAATGAGGATACTAACATGTATGAATGAGTATGAATGACCTCAGAAGCTTAATGATTTAATGAAGAGAAATATTTTCTTGCCTCTCAGTGGAATACTGACATTTCTGGTTGAAGCTTGGACTCCAGTTTTCAAGGGATCTTAGATTAAGAACAAGGGCATCATATTTAGTCTCCCATATAGCTTTCCTTTGAGAAACATCAGTTTTTACTTTGACAAGATTACGTTACCTTTTGTTTATCAA
The DNA here is from genome assembly GCA_006410635.1 of Cephalophus harveyi. Classification (NCBI taxonomy): domain Eukaryota; kingdom Metazoa; phylum Chordata; class Mammalia; order Artiodactyla; family Bovidae; genus Cephalophus; species Cephalophus harveyi. The sequence continues at coordinate 194,870 of SJYT01026587.1, read as the reverse complement.
CTCTGACTAAAATAAAATTTTAGGACTGTAGAAAGAAGAGTTGTATCCAAGATATACTCTTCCAAGAATCAAGGTTGACTGAGAATTCTTGTCAGAAGCATGAAAGATTCTAAAGGTGTAATACGTTGATGACTTTGTTGAATTAGCAGTGTATCACGCCACATAGTTCCCAGAGTGATTTATCATTGAGTCAGGTTCCATTTACAGATTAATCTGGGACATAGAGTTTGTGAAATATTGACAAATGCATTCTGAATTGTTATTTTGGAAACAATCAAGACATTTGGCTCCTTTTGATTTAATACCCTTGACTTCAGTACTAATTCTGAGCATGTTAGAGATGAGCCTCTGTAAAGAAAAGTGAATAACATTAATTAAGATGGTATGACTTTTCTCCTCACAATAAATTCTTTTGCTAGAATGGGAATAATAATGTTTTCAATAAAAATGCCACCTGAGATTTTTCTTATGTTCTCATAAGAGAGCTCTTTACTGTAAAATTAAGACAGCCTCCTAGCTCTGAAGCACCTTCAATTTATCAAAAAAGGGCCAACCTAATGTTCCAAAGCAGACTCAGTCCTTTTAGTGCATACCCATTTTAGGGCCAAGGGAAAAGTGTCTTGTTCTGCAGGAAAACATTTCTCAGCTAACTGTTCTTTTAAATGCTTCCAGGAGATCACAGAGTAAGAGAGGAGACAACAACCCCTGGCATGCCTGGGGGATCAGTTGTTTTTTCATATTTGTGGAACCCTGTGTCAAGAGAGGAAACATCTAAAAATAAAATGCATTTACTCAGAATCTCTGGGGCAAGGTGCAAAGAGTCTGTGCTATAGGAGCCTAGATTAAAAATTAAATGGTTGAAACCTGGAGAGCAGATGTTATCAGCAGAACCGTGGGTGCTTTCTGGTTAAGGTTTTGCCATCTGATTAGTTTCTGTAAATTGGCTTTCAGCACTGTTGTCCTTCGGCCTTTAGTTGCGGGTGAACCCATTTACTGGTGAGCTGTTTGTTTGAAGTCCAGTGATTACTGGCCTTTCAAAGCATTGGCTTAATCCACCGGTGCTGTACTATATCCAAAATTCAATCTAGTCTGTTCATCACTAGTCAAGTTCCAAATGGTAGGAGTCAAAATCTTGCTCTAGTTCACCTATATACTTTTAGCCATGGAATGGAAAATAGAGCCCAGGAGTGGTATAAACACTTTTTAAAATTTATTGATAAAGAGGATCCATGAGGAGGAAAAGGGGCCAGCTGGAAGGATTAGGTACAGTCCTGGGTATATTACTTTCTTTTCAGTTGATTCCTGCCCTCTTAGATACTGCTCCAATTTTCCACTTCTTCTGTAGGAATCAAATCTTAAAACTGAGATTGAAAGCTGTACAATCCTGCATTTCTACATGTCTCATTGTCAGTCCAGAACCCTGCCATTACTACTACCATACTTTCACAAATCTTTCAACTGTCTCTAAAACCCAATGACTAGTTTACCATAATTTCACAGGCTGTGCTTTTGTAGTAGAACTTCAGCTATTTTGAAATATCATTAGAAAGAATCTAACCAAACAAACTGAAATGGATCTGTAGTTTATGGTTGAGCAAACAAATATTGAAAAAGTAAGCTGTGGATTTAGGAGTATCAATTTTGCAAATTAGACTGGGATTTTTTTTTTTAAAAAAGGTATTTATAAGTAAAAAATGTATCTTTCTTTGTTTAAAAATTATGTTCATGCCATATTCTCCATCCCCCATACACTTCTTAAAAACTTTTTATTTTATATTAGAATATAGCCAATTAACAATTTTGTGATATTTTCAGGTACACGGCAAATGGACTCAGCCATACATATACATGTATCCGTTCTCCCCCAAATTCCCCTCCCATCCAGGCTGCCGCATAACATTGAACAGAGTTCCCTGTGCTATACATTGCTGGTTATCCATTTGTCCATCCCACACTCCCTAACTCCCTTTCCCCATAAGTTCATTTTCCCCCCTGGCAACCATCAGTTCATTTTCTAAGTCTGTGAGTCTGTTTCTGTTTTGTAAATAAATTCTCTTTTGTCATTCCTTTTTAGATTCTGCATGTAAGTGGTGTCATAGAATGTTTCTCTTTCTCTGTCTGACTTACCTCACTTAGTATGCAATCTCTCGGCCCATCCGTGTTGCTGCAAATGGCATTATTTCATCCTTTTTAATGGCTGAGGAATACTCAATTGCATATACCACATTTTCTTTTCCATTCCTTTGGTTGTTTCCATATCTTGGCTCTTGTAAACAGTGTTGTGATGAACATTAGGATGCATGTATCCTTTTGGTGCATGTTTTTCTCCAGATACTGCCCAGGAGTGGGACTGCAGGGTCATATGGTAGCTCTATTTTTAGTTTTTTATGGAACCTCCATAGTGTTCTCCACAGTGGCTGCGCGTGAGCATGTGCTTAAGTCTCATCAGTCATGCCTGACTCTTTGTGACTCTATGGACTGTAGCCCCCTAAGTTCCTCAGTCCGTGGGATTCTCCAGGCAAGAATACTGGATTGCCATGCCCTCCTCCAGGGGATCTTCCTGACCCAGGGATCGAACCCGTGTTTCTTATGTCTCCTGCATTGGCAGGCGGGTTCTTTACCACTAGCGCCATCTGCGAAGTCATAGTGGCTGTACCAATTTATATTCCCATCAACAGTGTAGGAGGGTTCCCTTCCCTCCACACCCTCTCAAGCATTTATTGTTTGTGGATTTTTTGATGACAGCCATTTTGACTGGTGTGAGGTGATACCTCACTGTAGTTTTGATTTGCATTTCTCTACCCCACCCCCATACATTTTTAGCTTTGTTATTTACCTAATCTCAAATTTTGAAAATAATCAGTTACTAGACTGAGGAGGTCCAGGAACACAGGAAGTCTTCTGTACAAATTTTGCTTCTTTGAGCCAAACCAGACCCTGACTATTGCCTGCTTGGGGCACTCCTAGCCTGCCTCTAAAGATGCTTATCTTTACTGCTCAGGGACTGGGGGCCTGATACAGGTTCATCAGAAGAGCATGCTTTTATCTGGGATCAGCTTTCAAACTAAAAATTTTCCTCAGTATTGTTATATTATTTTCATAGTATTAAGAAAAGTGAACAAAAAATTTTAATGGAAAAAATATCCATGCTGTGAAAAACTCTTAAAGTGGACTCCAATTTTCTGCAGAATCAATGTGTCTTATGATAAAATCAGTGTCTACAGAAAAGGAAGATTTTCAGTTACTGGGGTCAGAGAGTAAATGTAGAAACACTGTAGGAAACCTTGAAATTTTAGCAGAAGAGGATTTTCAGCAGCAAAATTCAAGGAAAGGCCTTTTAGTGGAATTTTTAATCATTACATCAAATTTCTTTTACATTATCTGACATCTCGAGTGCTTTTGATAGCAGATTGAAGTCAGGCTGTAATTTTCAGCCTTGGTAGTCTTGCATATCATCACTTCAGATCTACCTTAATTTTGTTCAAATACTAAGTGGTGTAGTGTCTGTTTTATTTACAAGCAGAGGAAAAACCAGGGTGATGAACGCATTTTGACTTCTGCTTTCTTGTTCTTTTTCATCGTGCAAATGAAGATTTTTTTAAACAAAAGTATGTCCAACTGTGTTTTTGAAAAATGCTTTTCAAAAATAAGTTTTGAATATTCATTTTAATACTATTACTTATGACCCTATGTAGGCTCTGTGCTGTTAAATCTTCAGTGTGTGAGTCTTAGGGCTGAGTAATAACATTAGTGAGATTTTAATGTCAGATCCTCTCCTTGGCAGGCTCTTTGCATGTTGCATGCAAACTGTATTTTAGGATTTTTTTTTTAAGCTTAAGATATGTGGATCAATGATTTTTGACATGTTCTCTTGGACCAACTGGATTTTATAAACATTGTTATACTTTACTCTTGAATGATACATGACACTGAGAGACAGAAACTGGGTTTCTATCCTCCATGACGACCTGGTATTGATCTTGCTCAGCTAATTACTTATTACTCTCCCTCAGTGTTGAATGGACTACATGGAGCCCTCTGTGGGTATGAGGGGGAAGTGGGGCCAGAAGTTGCAGAAGTTGCATTAACATGCCATGAAGCTGTGTGGTCAGCTTCTCCCTAAAGGGCTACAACCCCCTTAAGACAACTTCCTTTTCAGGGAGTTGTAAAGCATAGAAACTTCAGAGGAAGAGGCCCAGCTGCAGGGATACAGTCAGGAAGTTTTCTTACTCAGAGTGACCTTGCGTCACTGTGGGCCATGAATGAATCTCCTGCTGTGGCTCAGGCTGAGTCCTCTTGTCAGTTGCAGTCGCTGGGAAGAGGCGCACGTTCATTTTCTGGTGGTGCTCCTTGCAGGGTGAATGCCAGCTCCTCCTCAATCAGGTATGGTGCTGTTGTCTTGGGAGTGATTAGAGGTGCATTGTGTAGAGTGGTGATGTAGATGTGTTAGGCTATGGTACATGCAAACGTAGGTTTCGGGAGTGCTGAATTCAGAATGATCTAGATGTTTCTTATCAGAATTAGCAGGTAGGCAAGATGATTTTGCCTCCAGGATCACCAAACTCAGGATATGAAAGCTTGACAATATACTTGTGATAAAACATTGGTGAGACAAATAAGTTTTAAAAAAGAAAGATTAGAAGAGTCACGAAAGAATTGTGAGTGTGCAGCCGCTCCTGTTACCTTTGCTACCACTCAAGTCTTGGCTACAATGGTCTAGCGCCTGGGCTAGTGCAGTAGCCTCTCACCAAGTTCCTTGTGCTCGTTCTGCCCTGGAGGCTGGCCTCCGCACCACTGAAAATACAAGTCAGGTTTTACCACGCTGCTTTCCAAACTTCTAAGGGCCTCACATCTCACTAGCATGAGATAGGCAGTTTTTTTTACTGTGGCTGATGTTGTGTTATAGGGTCTGCCCTGGCCCCTTCTCTAGTCTCATCTCACCCTGTTTATTTATTCCTCTTGGGTCCCTCTCCTTTCCTCACTGTTCCTTGAATCCACACTCCCTTCTGAGAACCTTTTCACATGCACATTCCTGTCATTGGAGTATTCTTCCTCCAGACATCCATCCACATCACTCACTTCTTCATTCATCTCCATCTCTGTTCAAACAGCACATTCTGAGAGAGGTTTTTGTAGCCATAGTATCTAAAATAGCACACTCACACCCACCTCATCACTCTCTGTCTACTTACCCTCCCTGCTCTCTTCTTTGTAGCACTTATCATCACCTGTCACATTCCATTAAGTTAAATGGTATGAAATTGCCTTTTTTGTGGGTCAACAATCTGGCCATTTCATATGCTTCAAACTAAATTTGGCCATTTCATGTTCTTTAAACTAAAATATAGTTATTAATTTATAATTTTATTTCAACCTAAAATATATCTATTATTTAATATATTTAATAATATATTTATTAATTTGTTTATATTTGTCTCCTTTTCCCTGCACTAAGATTTAAACTCTGTGGCCAGGGGTTAGATTTGTTTGGACAACATCCCCAGTGTCTGGAATATAGCAGGCACTTAGGAAAGCTATATCTAATGAATGAAAAGAAAGAAGAAAAGTTGTTGAAATTTGTTGATAGTGAGCAGAGAAAACTTAAATGGAAAGTGATCTGTGCTTAAATATTCTAGGAAAATGTGATTAGAAGAACTTCTGAGAAAGTCCAGAAAAATGGAAGGACTTATTGGGATCCATATGATGTACAGTGTAAAGTTTTGAAATTGGAATCCTGGGCTATGTATGGACCTTAATTATATATTTTTTGATATGGTTTCCTGAAACTGGGTCTGAGAGTATAAAATAAGTATGGATAAAACCCTTTTGAGCTTAAAGTGGAAATGAAAGTCGCTCAAGTGTCTGACTCTTTGCGACCCCATGGACTATACAGTCCACAGAATTCTCCAGGTCAGAACACTTGAGAGGGTAGCTTTTCCTTCTCCAGGGGATCTGCCCAACCCAGGGATCAAACCCAGGTCTCCCGCGTTGCAGGTGGATTCCTTACCAGCTGAGCCACAAGGGAAACCCAAGAATACTGGAAGTTTCACAACTGGTAATTTATAATGACTCAGCTTGCCAACTGTGATAGTGTTAATTCTCACTAGAGAAAAGAAGTTATTTTTTACTTTCAGGTCTAGAAAACTGGCTGATAAGTTTAGTAGTGTGGCTTGTGTAAACACTTAGAAATACTAGATTAAATAAACATCCTCTTTCTTGTATATTTGACCTTGAAAGGAAGTAAAGGTATCACTGTGAGTCAGAAGTATAGATGGAATCGAAAATCTCAGGGATAAAAATGTGAATGATGCTGTGGTCAGTCTTGGGAAGATGTAATTCGTCTCCTTAAAGCAAGGGCTTTGGTTTTAAAAACGATGCAGAAATATGAGATGAAAAATTGACTCTCTGTGTGTTGAAACAGAGATCTTCAAGACAAAGTTATGATTCTGAGTGGGAGGCTCTAGAAGAAAATCCACCATTCAGTTCAATTCAGTCGCTCAGTCGTGTCTGGCTCTTTGCGACCCCATGAATCGCAGCACGCCAGGCCTCCAAGTTCATTACCATCTCTCGGAGTTCACTCAGACTCACGTCCATCGAATCAGTGATGCCATCCAGCCATCTCATCCTCGGTCGTCCCCTTCTCCTCCTGCCCGCAATCCCTCCCAGCATCAGAGTCTTTTCCAGTGAGTCAACTCTTCGCATGAGGTGGCCAAAGTACTGGAGTTTCAGCTTTAGCATCATTCCTTCCAAAGAAATCCCAGGGTTGATCTCCTTCAGAATGGACTGGTTGGATCTCCTTGCAGTCCAAGGGACTCTCAAGAGTCTTCTCCAACACCACAGTTCAAAAGCATCAATTCTTCGGCACTCAGCCTTCTTCACAGTCCAACTCTCACATCCATACATGACCACAGGAAAAACCATAGCCTTGACTAGACAGACCTTAGTCGGCAAAATGATGTCTCTGCTTTTGAAAATGCGATCTAGGTTGGACATAACTTTTCTTCCAAGGAGTAAGCGTCTTCTAATTTCATGGCTGCAGTCACCATCTGCAGTGATTTTGGAGCCCCAAAAAATAAAGTCTGGCACTGTTTCCACTGTTTCCCCACCTATTTCCCATTAGCACAAAACAAACAAGAAAGATGTGTCTTAGAAAAGAAGATGTGTGGATGTGTGCCTCATTGAGATTTGGGATTTGAATGTGTACTCCTTGTATAATACAGAAAAGAAACACAACTTGAGAAATTAACTCAAAAGATCCTAGGCCACTGATAATTCTCAAACATCTGGAAAAATCATTTGCAAGTTTCTTAGGAAGATTACCATAAATCCAATCTTTGTAGGTTTCCTACAGATAAATTCCTTCTAAAAATTAAATTATAACCTAAAATTATAAAACATAAGAAAAAAGGCCCCCATGGGTCGGAGTTATAACATGTAACAATGAGCAGGATTAAAACCTAACACCTTTAAATGATGGAAATATCTAATAGGGTAGTATAAAATAAGAATATTTAAAGTGACTAAGCAATGAAAACAAATTATGAATAAGAAAAGTTAGGTCTTCAAAAAGTAGAAGTTCTAAAAATGAAAACATAGCACTTGAAATAAAGAATTATCAAATGGATTAAACAACTAACTAGACATAACTGAAGAGAGAATTAATCAACTTTAATGCGATGTTAAAAAACATCGATCAGAATGCACTAAAGAGAAAAAGAAAATATGAGAGAAAAGTTGAGACATGTTGGAGAGAAAGAGAAAATACAGTGTTTTATAGGCATTCTGGAAGGAGAGAATAGAGAGAATTGGGAATAGGCAGTATCTGACTACCAGGAAACTAAGAATTTATGCAAAAAGACAACAAAAAAACCCCAGATAGATTTCAAAATTAATGAATGCACTTCTAAACAACAAGAGTCAAGGTGAAAACATAAAAAAGTAGAAAATATTTAAAACTGAAGGTTAATGCAAGGATGTGGAAAAAATACTGTTGTACCGCTGATGGTGGTAATGCAAATTGGAGTAGCCACTGTAGAAAACAGGCTGGAGATTTCTCAAAAAAACTAAAAATAGAACTGCCATACGACCCAGCAGGGCCTCCCTGGTGGCTCAGCTGGTAAAGAAGCCAGCTGCAATGCAGGAGACCCCAGTTCAGTTCCTGGGTCAGGAAGTTCCCCTGAAGAAGAGATAGGCTACCCACTCCAGTATTCTTGGGCTTCCCTGGTGACTCAAAGGGTAAAGAATCTGCCTGCAATGTGCGAGATGTGGGTTCGATCCCTGAGTTGGGAAGATCCCCTGGAGGAGGGCTTGGCAACACTCCAGGGGAGTATTCTTGCCTGGAGAATCCCCATGGACAGAGGATCCTGGCGGGCTACAGTCCATGGGGTCACAAAGAGTTGGACATGACTGATCAACTAAGCACAGCATGACCCAGCAATTCCACTCCTAGGTATATATCTGAAAAAAAAAAAAAAAAAAAAGAAACCACTAATTTAAAATGATACATGCATCCCAGGATTCATAGCATCATTATTTAAGTACTATTGCCAACCTAAATGTCCAGCAACAGATGAATAGATAAAGAAGAATGGATATGTATAATTAACCAAAGGTTCATGGTGGGGGAAATGCTCTCTAATTCAGAAAGCTCTGGGAAGTTTCAATATACTTGTAACTAATAATATTATAGAAAATATCTTTAAATAAATGCAGAAACTTCATTTTGTGAAGATTCCAGACTGAAGGCAATGTGGTATCCTGAAATAGAAAAAGGATATTAGTGGAGAAATGAATGTAATCCTAGGAAAATCTGCAGTTTAGTTAATAAAATTATATTGATGTTAGATTATAGAATAGTTGTGAAGATAGTGCAGAAGATTCTCATATGCCCTTTATCCAGCTTCCCCTAATATTAACATCTTACATAACCATGATACCTTGCAAAATCAAGATTCTGTAAATTTGAAAGTATTCCAAAATAAAAATCTCATTAACAAATATCCCAGGTGGTCAGATGATTCATTTGTAAATTAAATTTTTAGAAACATTACCAGGATACTCTTTAAAAGTGCAGTTTCTTTGGTTTTACCCCCAGTTCAGTTCAGTTCAGTTCAGTCGCTCAGTCGTGTCCGACTCTTTGCGACCCCATGAATCGCAGCACGCCAGGCCTCCCTGTTCATCACCATCTCTCGGAGTTCACTCAGACTCACATACATTGAGTCAGTGATGCCATCCAGCCATCTCATCCTCGGTCGTCCCCTTCTCCTCCTGCCCCTCAGCTCAACTGGAATTCCATCACCTCCACTAGCTTTGTTCGTAGTGATGCTTTCTAAGGCCCATTTGACTTCACATTCCAAGATGTCTGGCTCTAGATTAGTGATCACATCATCATGATTATCTGGGTCGTGAAGATCTTTTTTGTACAGTTCTTCTGTGTATTCTTGGTTAGGTTTTACCCCCAACATCATAAATAAAAATTTTGAGTTGGAAATGATATCTGAACTTTAAAAAAATCTCTCCTGATTGTTGTCATGCACACTAAAATGTGAGATGCTAGTTTAGAGCTTTCTTTAAGGAGTTGCCTTTCTTTGGAAAATGTAATGGAACTTGTTAGGCTCTGGTCCATAAATGCTAGTCTATAGACTGATAGAGAGCTATTATAAAATTTTCACCAGTCTGTAGCACAATGAGGAAAAAAGACTAATGTTCTACTTTTGAAATGGCAGCATGAGTAGCCCTGTGGACTGGCTCCTCATTGAAATAATCTTAAGGAGTGAAAATTATTTTAAAAACCTGGCCATTTAAGTCTCTGGAAATTGTCCTAAGGGCATAACCATTTAAGTCACTGGAAATTTAAAGAAAATCTACTAATTTGAGGTTAAAAGAGCTAGAGTTTACAGCATGTAAGCCATGACCCACTATCTCTCTATCCCCAGGCAGCTCATCATCATAGAACCTACATTCCAGGTGGTTGTAGTAAAAAATGTAAAACTTCCTCTCTCCCAAACTTCTAGTCTAGGGTTACAATATCTTCTGAGGAGGGGCAGGCCACCAGCATTTCTAATCCTTCTCCTCAGTTCTATGTTGTAGAACTCTGTTCCAGGCAAGAAGACTTAAAAGTCTAGGGCTCCCATTTGCAGCTTATAGGGTAAAAGCTTGATCCTAGACAGGGTAGACCAAGAATAATGGGCTTCAGGCAGCCTTATCCCAACTTGCTCACAGGACAGAGGTTCCTCACCAGAAGAAGTAAGTCTATAAGACTAGAGGCTGCTCTCCCTAGATGCATCTGCTTTACAAGCAGGGGCTACTCTGAGAGAAGCCGGCCACTAATCCTTTCCCCAGATTTACAGCAGTGGTGCAGAGAATTTTCCCAGGAGGACAGCAGGTTATAAGACAGACAACTCCATAGTTATCCCCAAAGGAACTGACCCTATTTGGATTAGAATGTGAAAATATTCAAGTCTTAGACTGGTGTTGAGAAAAATGAAGATTTGGGGGAGTGAACAATTAAGAGGCTGCTAGCTCCTTGGTTGGAGAAGGCAATGGCACCCCACTCCAGTACTCTTGCCTAGAAAATCCCATGGATGGAGGAGCCTGGTGGGCTGCAGTCCATGGGGTCGTGAAGAGTCTGACACGACTGAGTGACTTCACTTTCACTTTTCACTTTCATGCATTGGAGAAGAAAATGGCAACCCACTCCAGTGTTCTTGCCTGGAGAGTCCCAGGGACGGCAAAGGCTGGTGGGCTGCAGTCTATGAGGTCACACAGAGTCAGACACAACTGAAGCAACTTAGCAGCAGCAGCAGCTCCTTGGTAACAAAAAGATAAATTATTGGCCAGCTAGAAATTTACCAGATAGAACCAGAGAAAGAGATAGCTAACAACAGTCCTTCTGCAGTTCCAGCAAGCCCCCAAACTACCAGAAGAGCCCCTACTTGAATTGGATTAAACTGTGGAGCAATTTATTCCTCAGGTAATTGTTGAAAACAACAGAGAAATCAGCCAGCAATTAACGGAAGCTAATAGCCTTGTATTTTACTAACAGAGGCACACAGCTTAACTGAGATCTAGGAAATTGGCAGTCAGTGAGAGCCATGCTAAAATCAGTCATCATGGGGTGATTGTGGGCATGCCCAAGCCTGTGCCCTGTGAAGAATGACATCAGTGGCTGCAAACTGCAGGAGAAATAGACTTCACTGAAATACGGCAGTCAAATCACTAAACAATTAAGCAAAACAGTGGCAACCCCATGGTGTAGGAATCAGTATTCAGAGTTGCTGAAGTATATTGTCTAAAATGTCCAGTTTTCAACAAAAAAAATTATAAGGCATGCAAAAAAAACACAGCAAAGTGTCATTCATACATGGGATAAAAAAGGAGGCAAGACAAATTGCATATGAGAGGACCAAGATGTCAGAATTCTCAGACAAAAACTTCAAAGCAACTATTATAAATATGTTTAAAGAATTAAAGGATAGAAAAAAACACTAATTTGAAAAGATACATGTGCTGCAATGTTAATATTTAATAGCAGTACTATTTGCAGTTGCCAAGATATGGAAGCAACCTAAGTGTCCATCAATGAATGAATGGACAAAGAAGATGTAGTGTACACACACACACACCCACATATATACAGTAGAATACTACTCAACACTGAAAATGAAATTTTGCCATTTATAGCAAAATGGATGGTCTTTGAGAGTGTTATGCTAAGTGAAATAGGTCAGACAAAGACAAATACTGTATAATATCCCTTATATGTAGAATCTAAGAAATACAACAAACTAATGAATATAACAAAAAAGAAGCAGACACAGATAAAGAAAAAACTAATGGTTACCAGTGGTGGGGGCAGGGCAAGATAGAAGTAAGAGATTAAGAGATATGTACAATTAGGTGCATAATAAACTGTTGCTCAGTCATGTCCAACTCGTTGTAACCCCATGGACTGTAGCCTGCCAGGCTCCTCTGTCCATGGAATTTTCCAGGCAAGAATACTAGAGTGGGTTGCCATTTCCTACTCCAAGGGATCTTCCCAATGCAAAGATTGAACCTGCAACTCTTGTGTCTCCTGCATTAGTAGGTGGATTTTTTACCACTGCAACACCTGGGGAGTTCTATATAATAACTAGTAGGATATATTTTACTGTAAGGGGGATATGTCAATATTTTATAATAACTATAAATGGAGTATAACCTTTAAAACTTCTGAGTCACTATATTGTACACCTATTAATTATATAATATCATACAGGAACTTTGGTTTAATAAAAAATAATTAAAGAATATCATAACTTAAAAAGTAAAGGAAGATACGATGACAGTATTCCATCAAATAGGGAATGTCAATAAAAAGATAGAAATTATTTTAAGAAGAACCAAATGAAAATTCTGGAGTTGAAAGTTGAAATAACCTAAATGAAGATTTTACTAGAGGATTTCAACAGAAGATTTGACCTGTCAGAAGACAGAATTAGTAAAGATACAATGATAAAGATTATATAATCTAGATAACAGAAAAATAATGAAGAGAAACAGAATCTCAAAGAAATGTGAGACACCATCAAATACAGCAACATAGGCATAATTGGAATACCATAAAATAGAAGAGAGAATGAACCAGAAAAAGCATTTGAAAACCACAATAGTTTTTTTCTTGAAAAATTGCATTTTCATCTGAGAGTCTGACTTTCCTATTTTATATTGTTAAAATTTCCCTTTGTAAAAAATAAAAAAGAAACATAGTAAGTGGCAATTATTTTGTAATGGCTCTGAGTTTGCAAAATAAAATGCTGGCACTCTCATATTGATCTGAAATTATTTCTAATGTAAAAATTTTATTGTTCCATAAAATTTTAAATAATGGGACTGCTGTTTTAAGAACAGTCTGTTCAGTGGCCCTTGGAACCTGACAGTTTGAAGAAAAATAATAACAGTTAAAGTTTTAACATGAAAAGGGTATTATAGGTCTTCAAATGCCTAGCACTATACCACATAGTAAATTTAATGAATATGTGTCATAATGAATGACAGTTGTGACTTTCTCTTGAAATGGGTGTGTGTGTGTGTATATGTATATGTGTGTTTAGCCATGGCTTCTTTCTGCTGTTCTTGAAGACTATATATCTTATATGTAAGAGTTTACATGTTTCTTGATAATCTTATTCCCATGAGATTTTCCTTTGTGGTATTTATATGGGTTCTGAGCTTTTAGTTGAGTTTCAGCAATCCTCTTCTCCAAGTGTTTTGGAATAATTGGAATTATTTAATATCCTCTCCTCCAGTTTTCAGTAATGTTTTCAGTAATGTTTTCTGTTAGTGGTATGGCTGCTGTTGCACTTGCACATGTTCACTGTTTTCATTAAATTTTTATATTTCTTCTTTTCAGTCTCTGAAGACTTTTAAAAAATTTTATTTGTTATTCCTCACTGTCTGCAGAGGTGCTCTTTAAAATTTCTTGAAGCTGGAAAATACATTAGCTTCATAGAGGTTTCACTTTACCTCTTCTCTTCCATGGGCTGAGTTTAAGGCTTCTTCATGTGTTGTGAATAGTCTGTACCATGCCGACTGCTGTGGAAATGCTCGGTAATAATCATGCTTCCTGGACCTTTGTGAAATAACCTGTTTTACACAATTTGGCACACAAGTGATTGAGAAACATCTATAGCCTTTCCATGTCTGTAGAAGGATGCAGTGTGTGGTAGCGGTTCAGAGCGCTGACTCTGAGACACTGTCTCATCTCTTGTTTCAAAAGCACACCTTTGAGGTGGCTTCCCAAGTTGGGATTGACCAACCCTTGAAGCTATAGATTAGAACTGCAGTATTTTGGACCATCATGTGCAACTAAGGCAAAACATCACTGCTAGGAAAATTATTGCTGATCCTCTTGGTAACCCAGGAAGAATTGATCACAGACTTAAAAGATTTAAAGTTGTAAAGAAATAGGATTATTCCTTGATTCAAAAGGCTTAGTACTCAAAAGGCAAGACCTGCCTACACTTCTGTCAGTAACTAAATCATTGTCTTAGGAGAACAGAACTATAATGGCAGCCAGAGTGTGCTTAATATCTGCTACTTTAAAGTATTTCCCACAGTATTGCATTGTGTCTTAATGTTACTAAACTTTATGTTGCATTTGCTTAAAACTGCTTTAATTGAAGCTATTTAAATGTACATATCCTACTGAGCCAGTTTGTGCACGAAGCGTTAAAATGTGAAAGTAGGATTTTTTTGGTAGATAACAAAGATAGAACAGTTTGTTACAGATCTTGTTTGTGAAAAACCAACCTTGAACAGGGTTAACAAGAGAGTAATTAGAGGGAATATATTAAATAATTGATTGACTAAGGGGGTTCACTTACCCCACACTGTGACAGCTCACAGTGGGGCAGCTCCAACCTTTGCTGTTAGTGGAACTCATTTTTGGCACATAATCTCTTAAACTGTATGCCAGTGTTTCCATCTCCACAGATGAACTGAGATCTTGACTTTAAACTGGGCCTCATAGTGCTAGGGACAGAGCTGGGAATGTAGTAGGGGCTCAAAACAGAAAGATTCGGGGTCGTCGTTCTGAGAGATCATGGCTGGTCTCATAGGAGAGAATCATTAAATAGGATTATTATAGTGTCATTTGAATTATTTATTATGATCCCTTTGGGGTGTGTATTTTTTCATACAATTTTTGGTAACTTTATCTCTTTGGTATGTTACCATGTATTGTTTCAGGCATGGATGTTGTTGGAGATACTGGAAAGTTATGATAGCCCAAATTAAGTGGGTCAGATCTTTGAGAAGCCTAGGGAGTATGTCTGGATCTAGGACTTCAGAAATACCTTTGGGACCATTTCTCTATCACACAGCTTGGTTTTTCTCTGTTCTGGCCTCATTAAAGCAGACTTTACACATACAGCCTTGCCACCCACTTACATACTTCCCACAAGATTTACATCCTATTGCTTCAGCAAACTCTGTGGAATCCCAGCTTCTCTGTTCTGATGGTTTTAATAAAAGTCTCGGGGTTGAATCTCACTGGACTCATGTAGGTCACACAACCATCACAGAACCAGTCACTATGACCAGAGGAAAGTCATATACCAGGAAATAAGTAGTGTGGTTTCCCCAACTTTAATCATGATGTCACTATTGGAAAATGAGAGAATAAAATTCCACCTGAACATATCTTCTCTTTCCTGTATAACAAACTCTGCCTTTTAGCATCCTACAGGTCATCACTGCATGCTCCATGAAAACAGGGAGGAATAATGAGAGACCGGTGAAAAGAACAACCTGAAACCCTGTTCATGACAGAACCCAGGGTTTCATCTGGCACTTTCCAGAGGCTGTGGCAAAGCCTACCTACTTCTGACGGGTGATGTTCCCATTTCATTGCTTTCCAAGCCTCAGTTCACTTTAGGCTGTCAAGTGAGATTTTGGAAACTCCTCAAGGAAGGCTTTGTAAACATAATAGAGGCAGAGACATTTTCTTGTGCTAACATACCCATTTAGTCTAACGTTTTCTTCTTTCCCATTGACACAAAGTTCTTTTCTTTAGTTAAAAGTGGTTAGAGTCAAAGGTCAAGACTTTAGTGATACTGAAAGAAGTTCCTGACTGCTCTTATTCTTATGTCAACTGGAATTGAAATCAGTAGTCCACACTGTTAATTTTTCCAAAAAAAAAAAAAAAAGGGGGGGGGGGAGTAAGTTATAACTGTGGTCTGAGTGCCTCTTCTAATGCCTCTTCTAGATCTAGAAAGATCTAAAATGGTTCACCTACTCAGTATTTGATTAGCTTTCAAGGAATGAGAAACACAGGAATAGAACAAATCTCCCCATTGCAAAGACATTATGTGGTCCCATTTTTAACCAGATAGCAATATTGTCAGTAATATAGTTTGCTTTTTTCCTACAGAATCTCTCTTCTGGTATTTTTATTGAACGATATCTTAAAAAAAAAAACCTCCATGTTTCAGAATAGTTCAACACTCATTTGAAAATAGGTTAAGCACTCAGGTTTTAAGTATTTCTAGATTCACATTTTAGTTTTTTTACCATAAAGTAATTCTGGTTTTTGGTTTGTTTTAGGCCTTTCGTAATTTGTCATTAATTAAAAAGAAATCAACGATAAGCACAAAATCTAAATTGTAGCCAACACAGCCTCCCATGTTGCTTATTGCCCTGACTGTTCTGATGTGTTCTTTTGTTTGAAAATCTTAGGTGTTCTGTGGTTAGCACTATCCAAATAATTAGTGTAATAGGGTGAAAATGTCCCTTCAGCAGAAACAGCTCCTCTTGGGAGGAGGATATGCTGCTTCTAGATGGAAGAAGGGTTGTGTAAGACTGTTTCTGTCCAAAATTATTGGGCTGAATTCCAGATTTCCCTAATGAAACTTTGCTTAATACCTGCTATGTTTGCAGCTGTGGAAGTGTTCAATATCAAGTGTTGATTGATGCCTCTTGATCAGCTACTTTAAAACTATCCTTCTTAAAGCTAAACCCAGTGATTGTTCAAAGAAGATGATTGTATAGGAATTTACTTTTGATGACAGTGAGTGGGCTATAATCTGGGATGTGAGCACTTCTTAGTTGTTAGGACTTTTGTTGAAGGAGATCTCTGTGAGAGCATGGGTTTTTCCATTGGCCTTTGGTAAAGAAGTATCTTTCAGAACTTAGAAGATCATTTACAGATTAAGGGTAATGATACTCAGGTGTTCTTAACTTCTCTGAAATATTCAGAAAATTTCAAAGTCTAAATGTTTTTCTTTTCAGCTTTTATGGTAAAATACTTGTATTTTACCATACATACATTTTACCATACATACATGTGCTTTACCATACATACATACATTTTACCATATTTTACATTGTGACTGACAAAAATGATACTTTATAAGAAAAATAATTCTGTTAACCTTGTGAGAGGAATATTTTGATTTTCTGGTTTTCATTTCTGAATGCAACTGATACATCATAAGCTTAAAAAATAATACTAGATCAATATTGGTTTTAAAGGAGGACTGAAGTTTTGAAACGAATATATCCAAGATGCCAGAATGCATATTATTTATAAGTGGTTAATGGCCTATACTTCTACTATTATAATCCTCTAGTGTCTTGAAATTCTCAATTTAGGATTGTTTCCTTCTTATTTTAAGGAGAAAAGAATATTGATAAAAATCCAAATGTAGCAGTAAACTTTCATGAAAATTGTTTTAAATTGGTACCTAATCATTATTAGTTCATAACTAATAATGAACTGCATCCAAGCTACTTATAACTGCATCCAAGCTACTCTAGAATGTAATGGCTTATAACTGCATCCAAGCTACTCTAGAATGTAATGGCTTACAAATAGCCGATTTACACTTTCTCCTGATTCTCATACCTGGACAGGCTCGGCAGCCAGTTATCTCCCTGGTGTTCACTCATGTGGCTGTCTTCAGCTGGCGGGCCAGCAGTGGGCTGGGGCCAGGCTCAGGTCGGGTGCTGGCATGGCTAGACTTTGATCTCTCTCTGTAGTTTCAGGACCTTTCCCTTTTTGCATGGTCTTTCCACATTATCTCTTTAGTAGCAGAACTTCTTACACAAAAGTTCAGAGTACCCAAGAGTGCAGGAATAAGCATTTCTGGGTCTTCTTAACAGTTAGTCCCAGAGCTGGCATTCTTTTCTTTAGAGAAAGCCACGGGGCTATCCCAAGTTCAAGGGGTGAGGATGACATGAGGGTGTATTACCTGGAAGCACAGTTTACTGGGGGTCACCAGAGAAACAGTGTACTCCTGCATTAGCATTTATTGATTCATTCAAATGATGTGCAGTATATTTGTTATGAAGCATAGGATGCCATGAGGGTATATAAATATTAGAAAGGGAAGGATAATTCTCCCTGAGAAAGAGATGTTTGAATTAAGAATTAAAGAATAAGACAAGTAGTGGAGTGATAGGCAAGGGAAGAGATGCATTCCAGGAGGTGACCCTGAAGTGGGAGAAAGCATGCTTCAAGGGGAGTAGGGTATGTGGGAAAATGAAAGTAGGCAAAGTGGCTACGATACAAAAGCTAGGACAAGAGCTGTGTGAAATGGGGCTGAAAAGGAAAATGCAGCTAGAGCATATACAGCCTTGTCAGCCTTGAAAATTTGTCTGAACAATAGACTGCCACTGAAGGATTTGAGGGATTAGGTGGGAATGATGGCAAATAAGCAGGATGACAATTTGTGACAATGTAGCCTCTGTGTGGGGAATTAATTTGACAATGAGTGAATGTAGAAAGACAAATTCAGAGGTTATCACTGGAGTCTAGGTGAGATGGGATGATGGAGAGATGTGGAGATTGAGAATATAAGATATTTAGGAAGCAAACAGTAGATTGTACCTGGTTTGCTACGGTAAGGTGATGGGGGGTGGAAAGGGAGAAGAAAAAGTGAAGAATGTCTTCCGGGTTTCTTGCTTGCAGAACTCCATGAACGGTGGTACATTTGTCTATGTCTGTGTCTACATCATCTATGTATGTATGTGTGTATATGTATCTGTTTGTCTCTTCAGGAAATGAAGAGCTACTGTGGAAAGGGGGAGAGACAGCCAAGAACTGGAATTTGTATGTATTTAATTTGAGATGCTTTTAAGAAATTCAAGAAGAGACCTTGAATTGGATCCAAGAGTTTGGATCTCAGAGAAGTCCAGTTTGGAAATTAAATTTGCTTGTTGGTGATTGAACCTGAGCACAAATGAGATCACTTAGAGAGAGACAGTAGACTCAAAAGAGATGGTGACATCAGACTGAACCTTGAGCAACTGAACTTTTCAAAGCTTATGTCGAAGAACTTGAACAGGAAGACTGAGAATGTAGGGAAATCTAGAGGGGTGTGATATCACAGATGCTAAAGAGAGGGTTTCAGAGAAGGAGGGATTGAATAGCGATGTTAAAGGGTGCAGAAGAGTCCAAGAAGAAGAAGAATGGCAAATGCCCATTACATTTACTGACAAAGAGAAGGTCCTGTTAAGTTTTCCAAAACAGTTTCAGTAGAGTTGGTAAAACAAGCTGTATTGAGGTAGAATGAAGAGGGAGAAAACAGTGAGGAAAGGAAGACAGGTAATGAATATGACACTTATAGGAGATTAAGCTATGAATGGGAAAGAAATAGAAGATGATTTTACAGTGATGTGCAATTTTGGAAGGATAAGAGATAGTAGGTAGAATAGAAAGTAGGGGAGAACAGCTGGAAGGGTTAATTTTAGGAGGACATACACTTTCTCTCTAATAATCAACTTATCAGACTTAAGCACTCAATTCAAAGGAGCTATCCTTTCAAAGACTATATTTTAAAATTATTTTTTCACGTTTTTATTTCCTAAAGAGCAGGAATAAAGGTAACAAATGACATTTATAATTATCAAGAACTGTGAAGGAACTTGGTTTTACCACCTTGTTATCTAAGATGTTAGCCACTTTTAGGAATGCTGTAACAAGGCAAAGACAAAGGCCTTTGTTACAGCACTACAAATGATCTGAGCTTTATGTTTGTGTCAGTTACCCTCTTCCCCAAGTTCTGTGGAGGCAAACGAAGCAGCCAAGTTGGATGCAGCACACACAGTGGGTTTGCATCACAGCTAAGGAACTCTGAGCTTAGGGAACCTGAATCTTTTATAATAGGCTACAGCAAACCTGACCAACCTTTGCCCTGGAGGGATACATTGCCTTTATTATACTGGTACTTGCTTGTGTGCTAAGTCGCTCCAATTGTGTCCGACTCTGCAACCCAATAGACTGTAGCCTGCCAGACTCCTTTGCCTATCAGATTCTCCAGGCAAGAATACTGGCGTACTGGGTAATAAACACACTTTCAGTCTGTTCCATAGGAAAATACTATCGTCTCTACTTTTTTTAGCAATATTAAAAAATTTTTTCATTGGAATGTAGTTGATTTAAATGTTGCGTTAATTTCTGCTGTTTAGAAAAGTGATTTAATTATACATATAAATATATTCTTTTTCATTATGGTTTATCACAGGATATTAAGTATAGTTTCCAGTGCTATACAGCAGGACCTTGTAGTTTATCCATCCTATATATACTAGTATATATCTATCCTATATACAGTAATATATGTATAAATATATTATATATACACTAGGCAAAGGAGAAAAGGAAAGATATACACATTTGAATGCAGATGGGTATATTCATTCAAATATATCCATTTGAATGCAGAGTTCCAAAGAATAGCAAGGAGAGATAAGTAAGAATGAAGCACCAGCCTATGTTCGATACAGGATACAGGATGCTTGGGGCTGGTGCACAGGGATGATCCAGAGAGAGGATATGGGGTGGGATGTGGGAGGGGGATTCAGGATTGGGAGCTCGTATACACCCGTGGTGGATTCATGTCAATGTATGGCAAAACAGATACGGTATTGTAAAGTAAAATAAAGTAAAAATTAAAAAAAAAAAAAGAAAGCCTTCCTAAGTATCAGTGCAAAGAAATGGAGGAAAACAATAGAATGGGAAAGTCTAGAGATATCGTCAAGAAAATTAAAGATACCAAGGGAACATTTCATGCAAAGATGGGCACAATAAAGGACAGAAATGGTACGGACCTAACAGAGGCAGAAGATATTAAGAAGAGGTGGCAAGAATACACAGAAGAACTATACAAAAAAAAAAAAAAAAAGATCTTCACAGTCCAGATAATCACAATGGTGTAATCACCAACCTAGAGCCGGACATCCTGGAATGTGAAGTCAAGTGGGCCTTAGGAAGCATCACTATGAACAAAGCTAGTGGAGATGATGGAATTCCAGTTGAGCTATTTCAACTCCTAAAGGATGATACTGTGAAAGTGCTACATTCAATATGCCAGCAAACTTGGAAAACTCAGCAGTGGCCACAGGACTGGGAAAGATCAGTTTTCATTCCAATCCCGAAGAAAGGCAATGCCAAAGAATGCTCAACTATGGCACAATTGCAGTCATCTCACACACTAGTAAAGTAATGCTCAAAACTCTCCAAGCTAGGTTTAAACAGTACATGAACCATGAACATCCAGATGTTCAAGCTGGTTTTAGAAAAGGCAGAGGAACCAGAGATCAAATTGCCAACATCCATTGGATCATGGAAAAAGCAAGAGAGTTCCAGAAAAACATCTACTTCTGCTTTATTGACTATGCCAAAGCCTTTGACTGTGTGGACCACAACAAACTCTGGAAAGTTCTTGAAGAGATGGGAATACCAGACTACCTGACTTGACTCTTCCAAATAGGAAAAGGACTACGCCAAGGCTGTATATTGTCATCCTGCTTATTTAACTTATATGCAGAGTACATCATGAGAAACGCTGGACTGGAAGAAACACAAGCTGGAATCAAGATTGCCAGGAGAAATATCAATAACCTCAGATATGCAGATGACACCACCCTTATGGAAGAAAGCAAAGAGAAACTAAAGAACTTCCTGATGAAAGTAAAAGAGGAGAGTGAAAAAGTTCGCTTAAATCTCAACTTTCAGAAAATGAAGATCGTGGCATCTGGTCCCATCACTTCATGGCAAATAGATGGGGAAACAGTGCAGTGACAGACTTAATTTGGGGGGCTCCAAAATCACTGCAGATGGTGACTGTAGCCATGAAATTAAAAGATGCTTGCTCCTTGGAAGAAAAGTTATGACCAACCTAGACAGTATATTCAAAAGCAGAGACATTACTTTGCCAACAAAGATCTGTCTAGTCAAAGACATGATTTTTCCATTAGTCATGTATGGAAGTGAGAGTTGGACTATAAAGAAAGCTGAGTGCCAAAGAATTGATGCTTCTAAACTGTGGTGTTGGAGATGACTCTTGAGAGTCCCTTGGATTGCAAGGAGACCCAACTAGTCCATCCTATAGGAAATCAGTCCTGAATATTCATTGGAAGGACTGTTGATGAAGCTGATACTCCAATACTTTGGCCACCTGATGAGAAAACTGACTCCCTGGAAAAGACCCTGATACTGGGAAAGATTAAGGTGGGAGAAGGGGACAACAGAGGATGAGATGGTTGGATGGCATCACCGACTCAATGCACATGAAGTGAAGTCACTCAGTCGTGTCCAACTCTTTGCGACCCCGTGGACTGTAGCCCACCAGGCTCCTCCATCCATGGGATTCACCAGACAAGAATACTGGAGTGGGTTGCCATTTCCTTTTCCAGGGGATCTTCCCAACCCAGGGATCGAACCCAGGTCTCCCACATTGCAGACAGATGCTTTAACCTCTGAGCCACAAACCAGTTGCTCAGTGCAAATGAGTTTGAGTCAATTCTGGGAGCTGGCAATGGACGGGGAGGCCTGGCATGCTGCACAAAGAGTCGGACACCACTGAGCGACTGAAGTGAACTGAACTGAACTGATATACTAACTTGCATCTGTTTATCTCAAACTCCCAGTCTTTCCTTCTTCCATCCTTGGTAACCACAGGTCTGTTGTCCATGTCTGTGAGTCTTTTTCTGTTTCATAGATACGTTAATTTTTGTTAACATCAGTTAATTTATGTGATATTATAGGTTCCACATATAAGTGATATCATGTGGTATTTGTATTTCTCTTTCTGACTTACTTTATTAAGTATGATAATCTCTAGTTGCTCTAGGTTGCTGCAGATGGCATTGTTTCATTATTTTTATGACTGAGTAATAGTCAATTGTATACACCGATCACATCTTTTTTATTTATCTGTCAGTGGACATTTAGGTTGTTTCCATGTCTTGGTTAGTGCTGCTATGCACATAGGGGTCCATGTATCTTTCAAATTATAGTTTTGTCTGGGTATATATCCAGGAGTAGGATTGTTGAATCATATGGCAACTCTATTGTTAATTTTCTTTGAAGAACTTCTATACTGTTTTCCTTAACGATTGGACCACCTTATACTCCCATCAAGAGTATAAGAAGGTTCCCTTTTCTCCATGCCCTCTCCAACATATATTTGTAGACTTTTTAATGATGGTCATTCTGATCTGTGTGGGGTGGTACCTCAGTTTAGTTTTGATTTTCATTTCTCTAGTAATTAGCAATGATGATAATCTTTTCATGTACCTATCAGACATTTGTATGTCTTCTGTGGAGAAATGTCTATTTAGGTCTTTGGCTCATTTTTTGATTGGGTTGTTTGCTTTTTGTTTTTTAGTTGTAGGATCTCTTTGTATATTTTGGAAATTAATCTCTTGTCAGTCACATCATTGCAAATATTGTTTCCCAGTCCAGATGGTTAGTATCAAAACCACATTGATTATGTTCTTTGCAGTGAAAGGTAGAGAAGCTCTATACAGTCAGTAAAAACAAGACCTGGAGCTGACTGTGGCTCATATCATGAGCTCTGTATTGCAGAATTCAGGCTTAAATTGAAGAACATAGGGAAAGCCATTAGGCAACTCAGTTATGACCTAAATCAAATCCCTTATGACTATACAGTGGAGGTGATGAATACAAGGGACTAGATCTGGTAGATAGAGTGCTTGCAAAACTATGAATGGAGGTTCATAACATTGTACGGGAGGCAGTGACCAAAATGATTCCAAAGAAAAAGAAATGCAAGAAGGCAAAGTGTTTATCTAAGGAGGCTTTAAAAATAGCTGAGGAAAGAAGAGAAGTGAAAAGCAAGGGAGAAAAGGAAAGATATACCCAAATGAATGCAGAGTTCCAGAGAAAGGAGAGCAGGGAGAGATAAGAAGGCCTTCTTAAATGAACAATGCAAAGAAATAGAGGGAAACAACAGAATGGGAAAGACTACAGATCTCTTCAAGAAAACTGGGAGATCAAGGGAACATTTCATGCAAAGATGGGCACAATAAAGGACAGAAATGGTAAGGATCTGGAAGCAGAAGAGATTAAGCAGAAGCATAACAGATTAGGAAGAGGTGGTAAGAATGCACAGAACTATATACCAAAAAGTTCTTAATGATCTGGATAACCACAATAGTGTGGTCACTCACCTAGCACCAGATATTCTGGAATATGAAGTCAAGTGGGTCTTAGGATGCATTACTATAAACAAAGTTAGTGGAGCTGATGGGATTCCAGCTGAGCTATTTAAAATCCTAAAAGATAATTCTGTTAAAGTGTTGCACTCAATATGTCAGCAGATTTGGAAAACTTAACAGTGGCCACAGGACTGGAAAAGATCAATTTTCATTTCAATCCCAAAGAAGGATAATGCCAAAGAATGTTCAAACTACCACTCAGTTGCACTCATTTCACATGCTAGCAAGGTAATGCTCAAAATGCTTCAAGTCAGGCTTTTGCAGTACATAAACAGAGAACTTCCAGATGTACAAGTTGTGTTTGGAAAAGGCAAAGGTCAAATTGCCAGCATTCAATGAATAATGGAGAAAATAAGGGAATTCCAGAAAAATATCTAATTCTGCTTCATTGACTATGCTAAAGCCTTTGACTGTGTACATCACAACAAACTGTGGAAAACTCTTAGAGATGGGAGTACCAGACCACCATACCTCTCTCCTGAGAAACCTGTAAGGTCAAGAAGCAACAGTTAGAATTGGATATGGGACAACTGACTGGTTCCATATTGGGAAACAAGTATGACAAGGCTGTATATTTTCACCCTGCTTATTTCCATGCAGAGTACATCATGAGAAATGCTGGGCTGGATGAATCGCAAGCTGGGATCAAGAATGCCAGGAGAAATATCAATAACCTCAGATATGCTGATAATACCACTCTAATGGAAGAAAGTGAAGAGGAACAAAAAAGCCTCTTGATGAGGGTGAAAGAGGAGAGTGAAAAAGCTGGTTTGAAACTCAACATTCAAAAAACTGAAATCATGGCATCAGGTCCCATCATTTCTTGGCATATAGAAAGGGAAAAAGTGGAAGCAGTGAGAGACTTTATTTTCTTGGGCTCCAAAATCACTCTGGATGATGACTGCAGCCATGAAATTAAAAGACCCTGGCTCTGTGGAAAGAAAACTATGACAGCCTAGATAGCATATCAAAAAGCAAAGACATCACTTTGCTGAGAGAATCCGTATAGTCAAAGCTGTGGTTTTTCCAGTAGTCAGGTACAGATGTGAGAGTTGAACCATAAAGAAGACTAAGTGCTAAACAACTGATGCTTTTGAATTGTGGTGTTGGAGAAGACTCTTGAGAGTCCTTTGGCCTGTGAGGATATCAAACCAATCAATCCTAAAGGAAATCAACCGTGAATATTCACTGAAAGACTGATGCTATAGCTGAAACTCCAATACTCTGGCCACTTGATGAGAAGAGCTGACTCACTGGAAAGACCCTGATGCTGGGAACAATTGAAGGCAAAAGGAGAAGTAGGTGGCAGAGGATGAGATGGTTAGATAGCATCACTGACTCAATGGTTATGGATCTGAGCATACTCCAGAAGGTAGTGGAGGACAGAGCCTGGCATGCTTTAGTCCATGGGGTCTCAAAGAGGTGGATATAGCTTAGTGCCAGAACAGCAACAATTGGTTTCCTTTGCTGTGCGAAGGTTTATAAGTTAGATTAGGTCCACTTGTTACTTTTGTTTCTGTTGCTTTGGGAGACTGACCTAAGAAAACGCTGGCACAATTTATGTCAGAGAATGGTTTGCCTACGTTCTTGGAGTTTTATAGTGTTATGTCTTATATTTAAGTCTTTAAGCTATTTTGAGTTTATTTTTTGTTTATGGTATGAGGGTGTGTTCTAACTTAATTGATTTACATGTGACTGTCCAACTTTTCCAACATCACTAGCTGAAGAGACCTTTTCCCCATTGTATATTCTCACCTCCTTTGTCAAAAGTTAATTAATTGTTCATAGGTGTGTGGGTTTATTTCTGGGTTCTCTATTCTGCCCATATGTCTGTTCTCCACTGGTCCTTATGTCTGTTGTTGTGCCAATACCGTGCTGTTTTGATTATTGTAGCTTTGTAATATTATTTGAAGTCCAGAAGGGTTCTGCCTCCTGCTTTGTTCTTTTTCATAAGGATTGTTTTGGCAATTTTGGGTCTTTTATGATTCTGTATAGATTTTAGGATTTTTTGTTCTAGTTCTGTGAAAAATGTCATTGGTAATTTGATAGTATTCTTCTCTACTAAAGTGAAAGTTACTCTGGCCACCTGATGTAAAGAGCTGATTCATTGAAAAAGACCCAAATTCTGGTAGAAATTGAGGGCAGGAAGGGAAAGGGGTGACAGGGGATGAGATGGCTGTATAACCTCACTGACTCAATGGACATGAATTTGAGCAAATTCCAGAAGGTAGCGAAGGACCAGGAAGCCTGGTGTGCTACAATCCATGGAGTCACAGAGTCAGACAAAAGTTAGTGACTGAACTACTGTCTACGAAGGCTCTTTGCTGCACAAGCATTCTTAAAAAGATAGTTCTAAGCCTAAGTTTTCAGAGTCTTTGCTAAGATGTGCAGAAAGTTGGGAGACTTATGGAGAATTGTTTCCCAACCACATTATTAATAGTTAGCATTTATGGGCATTTCCTATGTTTCAGGCACTAAGATTATTTTCTAGTCCAACATTCATAACAGGCCTTTAAAAAACTACTAATTGGCTTGGTCTGTAATAAAACCATATCATAGACTGGTATCTCAAAAAACAGAAACTTATTTCTACAGTTCTAGAGATATTAAGTCTAATAGATTAGAACCTCATTCTTAGGACCTCATTTAAAGTTAATTACCTGTTTAAAGTTTCTGTCTTCAAATACAGCCACAATGGGAGTAAGACTTCAACATAAGAGTTTTAGGGGGATGCAATTCAGTCCATAACAGATTAAATGGTATTAATTATTTATTTTACAGGTGAGAAAACAAAGGCTTAGAGAAATTAAGAAATTTTAACACGGTCACACAAATCAAAGTGATAGAATGGGATATTAACTGAGCTCCTGACATCTCACTGCCCTATATAGGTAGAATGAAAATGATGTAATTTTCAGTATTTTAGGGGAGAGGGGGATGTTGATTTCTTAGCCTTTGGATCAGAATCACTGGTCTTGTGAAAGAACATTATAGCATGAGCCATAGTTTATTAGCCAGATTGACTGCCTAGCTTCCTCCCAATTTCTCCCTTTCCTTCCTTCCTACCACACAATCATTTATTCAGATGTTAAATATACGTTTATTTAATTCCGCTATGGCTTCCAAGGTGGCGCTAGTGGTAAAGAATCTGCCTGCCAATGCCAAAGACATAAGAGACATGGGTTCGATCCCTGGGTCGGGAAGATTCCCCTGGAGGAGGGCACAGCAACTCACTCCAGTATTCTTGCCTGGAGAATCCCATGGACAGAAGAGCCTGGCAGGTTACAGTCCATAGGGTCACACAGAGTTAGACACAACTGAAGCGACCTAGCATGCACACATGGCCAGTTACTGGTCTAGGTGCTAGGGATCCATCAATTAACAAAATAAACTCACTGATTTCATGAATGGTACACCCTTGTTATTGTGTGAAAGATTTCTCACTATCCCACTTCTTATACTCCTAGTTCTTTAATATATATATTTTCTGTACAACTGAAAGAGAAAGGGAACTATTTACCAAATGTCAAACATATATTAAGAAGATCCACTTATCTCACTTAATAACTGATGGATGACCTGTTAGCACGGACTGGTGACTGTCCCTTTAAAGTATGGTTATGGAAACATATTTTCCTTGTGGTTGATCAGAGGAACTTTGACTGCAAGCTCAAGTGTTTAGGTGTAATGATGTATCTATGAACCATGCACATATGTATATGTGTATCAGTGTATATCAATATAATGTATGTTTTTCCCTCCTTGTGTCAAATAGATAGGTGGTTAGTTCCAAGAATGATTAGAAGGTATTGTAATACAGATTGCCATCTTAATTCCAGTCTCGGTTGGTGAGGTTGGAATAAATCAGCTTAAAACAATGTAAAAGTCCAAGTATACGAGAAGAATGTCTTTGGATTGAGAACATCAGATAGAATTGGTGATAAAGAGACTTTGGGGGAAAATGACAACAGAACCAAAAATCAGTACCACTCCTAAAGTTATATTCAGGTTTTGGGAAGCCCATTCAGCCTTATTTTTTTCTGATTTCAGCCGGCTAGAATTTATTCTAGCTATTGGTATCTGTAGAGGTTTTGCCTGCATGTGATTTTCTTTGCAGTATACAACAAGAATTATTTAAAGTATATTTAAAAGAAGAGAAGGTTTTTCTCAACTGAAAAAATTAAATGGCTGCATTTCAAGGTATCTTTCTGTATTTATATCTTTTCTATCAGGAGTCAAGGCACAGTGCATTCAGGCTAACATTTTTTTTGTGTGTTAAGGTTGATTCTAACTGGGCCTTTCCTTTGAGTTTTCTGGGGCACCATATTTTATTTATTTGAGCAGCTATGATTTGGGATGCATGATTCACTGTTACTTTATTATTACAGCTCTCCTCTCTTGAAGTCTAATATTTTGTTTTTATAGTCCACACTGGGGATTGGCAAGTTAACCTTCATTGTCACCATATGGGACAGGGATAAAAAGAAAGAGATTTCTTAGCATAGTCCCTTTATAGAACTCTTTTCATGTCAATAAAAAGCATGGTAACATTAGTCAGTCCATAGGCTATTTTTTCTTCTTAAGAAATAGTTACCTTCTTCGAGTTATTAAAAAAAAAAAAAAGATTTGAGGTTTGTATTCAAACAGGTAAAATTTACGTTTAGGCGATTTTATCTTTATATATTCTATTATTATTATTTTTGGCTGCTCTGTGCACGGCATGTGGCATGTGGGATCTTAGTTCCCCAACCAGGAATTGAACCTGTGTTCCCTGCAGTAGAAGCATGGAGTCTTAACCACTGGACTGTCAGGGAAATCCTTATTATATTTTAAATTTACTATTGTTAAACTTTCTAAAGACAATTTTCAATTTTCACATCCTTATAAATGGCTCATTTAAATTCCTCGTTGGTATATTGCAAGATACTTGGCAAATAAATGTTTAAAGTCTAACTTCACTCAACATACACAACTATAGCCAAAACCTCACTCAACATACATGTCTGTAGTCAAAATTTGGTATACTAAAAATAAAGTTTTGACAGAATGTAGTTACAACTATAGAATTGTATTTGTTGCAGTTTAAAGGCAAATATTGAGGAGTCAATTGCAGAGTAATTAAGAGCATAAACTCTAAAACAAGATTACCTAGATTAGATTACCTCTTTCATTCTGTGACCTTATGCAAATTGCTTAATCTCTACATGCCTCAGTTTTTCATCTGTAAAATGGAAAGAATAATCTGACCTATCTTTTACAGTTTTTATTGTATTTAAATAAAGTATTATGTTCAAAGCACTTATGACAATTTTAGGTACCAATTAAATAAAAGATAGCCTTTAATTACTGCTATTATGAAGTAAAGCCCAGAGAGTGCCCTTGTTAGAGATCAGTGAAGTAAGGAGTTGGGTTCTCAGCTTTTCTAGCCTAGTGATTCACTTTTATCATGGCTCCCAAATTTAATCACCCCAAGTCTCTGAGAGGAGTTGAGCAAACTCATGAGTGACTAATGGAGCAATCGGAAGCCCCATTTATAAAAATGACAGAAAAATTATTTTGAAGCAATTATTGAGGTGTTTTTTTTTCCCCATGAAATCCCTTTTACCTGTAATTCTATTTGCCTCTTCCATCTCCATCTTGGTTTCTATTACTCAGAGAAGGGAGGTTCTAGTAGACCACAGAGGAGAAGAAAGCTTATTAATTGTCTTTGAAGTTTGAATTCTCAAGCCTCATAAATATTAGGCAAGCAAGAAAATTCATTCAATCAAGTCTGTTGTGGCCTGGTTGTTGGGTAAATATAAAGATTTTCCTGCTTTGGGTAGAAAAAAGAGCTAAGGAAGATGGAAATGGATTAAGCATGGGTGTTATTCCCTGAAAAGAAGTTCTTTGCTCTGAAACCTACTGCAAAACTGAGCTCTGAGGAGGTGGTAATACAGGTCCAAGATTAATTTGGAACTCCAAGAGCAGTTAGGACCTGTGACTTGTTTTGCAGATGGATTTACTCATGTGCTGGGATGGCATAGCCCCAGTTGACTAGGGATGATGGTATAGCATGACCTAATGTGGTGTGTCAAGGCATTTGAGTTAACCACCTTGAGTTTCTTACAACTCTCAGAGTGACTTGGAAAAATCTTGTCATTTTCCTCCCAACTCAAAAGTGGCCACAATTTTTTTTTTTTTGCTTCTTTCCATTAAGAAGCAGAGACTAATTCCCTTCTCCTTGAATGTGGGCTAATATAGTGGCGTGGTTGACCAATGGAATGCTTCAGAAGTGAGCTTCTGTGAGTTTTAAGGTCAGATAACAAGAAGTTTTGCAACTTTCACTAGGATCTCTTAGAATGTTCTCTCAGGGGAAAGCCAGTTGCATGCAGTCTGATCATCTTGCTGGAAAGCCTATCTAGAGAAGTCTTGAGACTTCTTGGATAGGGAAAGGGGCTCAGCTAAGCCCAGTCTGCCCTCTCTTTCCACCAAGACAACAGGTATGTGTCTAGCCATCAACCACGTAGTACCAAATATTCATAATCCTAGGGGAGGCAACCTACCCAGCCCTTGAAGATCTGACCCACATGTCATAAACATGATAAAATGATTGTTGTTGTGAGCCACTAAGTTTTGGGTTGTTTGCTTCATCACAGTAGAAAACCAGTACTTACCTTCTCACGTGCCCTCAGAATTACAGAAAGCAGGTGGATGAACTGTCTAACTTTAGCCTGAAGAAACCTCTTGGATTTACAGGCTGACCTGTGTGAAGATGATTATGCAAGCCCTATCTACAAAAGACTTTGTGGGGAAGGACTTTTATTCCTAAGTGTTAACAGGAAAAAAGTCCATTCACTTTGCTCATTCACAGCCAACATTAGCAGGGACAAAATCTGACCAAGAAGCAAACGTTAATGCTGCCATGATTGTGTTTCTGGAGTTGTACAACATGGTGGCCGTGCCACCCACTCATTCATTCTCCAAGACTTGGATACCACACACATCAGTGGAAGGAGGGAACGTGGTGAACCTCGATTTCACTGGGAAAATCCTCATATGACAGAGAAACCATGATTTGACTGAAAAATATCTTGAAGTAACTAAGTTGGTTATTTGCCACTCAGAAAAATGGGGTTTAAAATAGGAATTCAGTCATCACAGAAAAATGAAACCTTTTTTTTTTTTTTTTAGCACAATTGCGGCTTGTGAAATCAATATGTTATAGTAATTAAATATATGAAACACTATGGGTAAGCCAATTAGAATATGTTCATTATCTGATTAGCTTATCTCTTCCTTCCTGGGTCCATTTATTCTTTTACTGTGGGCACTGTTCCTTTTGTTGTGATCAGAACACCTGGGTCTGCTCCAGTGTATAGTCTTGCTGAGAAATGAAATTAGTCTTCAGGCTATTTGGTTATCATGGGTCTGAACAAAAGTAAAAGGAGTTATGTTATTTAGGCCATGGTGACCAACCTGATGACCCACGTCGGCCCCGCAATAGAGGGACCTCTTCAGTGATCAGAATGCCTGTTCTGTGCCCTGCCCCCCAGTCAGCTTTGTTCTTGCCTATATATATGAAGTAAATTAAATTCCAACTCCCTATTTGTCTTGCTTCTCCTTCTAATGAGACCATTCCACCAGCAATGGCAAGTTTAATCTATAGATACGTTTATACTGTTAGTTAAGTTATGCCCAAAGCCTGCCTGCTTTTGCCTTTGGAACCTAATACTGCTAAAGGGCTCTTTCTTCAGATAGCAGATTTAATTTATCATGTGTTGATTTTACTAATTTAACTCATTTCTCCCTGTTGCTTTGATGTTTTGTCTAAGAGGGTCACTCTATTTCCATCTAATCCTGCAAGACTTTGAGTGCAATGAGAAGTGCACTAGGCAAGAAAAATCCCAATAAATAAAAAATGAGAATTATGATGCATTTTTATATTAGGAAATGAAGGGAAAATTTTAAGATCTCATTATAAATTCCTATACCTAGTAATTCAGCTATAGATTGTCTTGTACAATTTGTAAGTCCTGTGTTTGAAAGAGCTTGGAGTTACCCCTATTTGTAGTTTTTACAGGAAAAACATGCTCATTTGTTCACTATTAATCCAACATTGATTAACCCTGATTAGAATCATGCTTCAGTCTGTGAAAGAAGCATAAATAATATATAAAATGATTTTCTTCTTTTTCTTTTAATTTATATCTGTGTGAGATGATGGATGTTCAGTATACATACTATGAAAACCATTTCATGATGTATGTAAGTAAAATTGTGAACTTAAGTAGTATTGCATGTCAGTTATATCTCATTGAAACTGGAAAAAATATGTAAAATATAAGGCACGTGATAAAGCACATGAAATGCTCAGCGTAGTTAGATGGAGTGAAGTCTAAATTAAAACCCCAATGAAACATTACCGCATACCTACTAGAATGACTAAAACAGAAGACTGATGATACCAAGGATTTTATAGTGAACAACTGTGACTGTGCAAGTGTAAAATGGCACAACCACCTTGGAAAATTCTCAGTATCACTTAAAAGTTGAACATAAATTTATTCTATGATCCAGAAATTGCACTTCTAGATTATATTCATTATCTACATCATAAATTACCACAACTTAATGGCTTAAACAAGCTTCCCTGGTGGCTCAGTGGTAAAGGACCCACCTGCCAATGCAGGAGACTTGGGTTCCATCCCTGGGCGGGAAGATCCCCTGAAGGAGGAAATGGCAAACCTCTCCGGTATTCTTGCCTGGAGAATCCCATGGACAGAGGAGCTACACTGATGGGCTACAGTGCATGAGGTCACAAAGAGTCAGACAGGACTTAGTGACCAAGCATTCAGGCAGCATGCAATGGCTTAAACTACGGTAAACACTTACATAGTTTCTGGGGGTTAGGAATTCAGAGAAGGCTTCATTGAGTGGTTTGCTTCAGGGTCTCTTTTTGGTTTCTGTTAATATGATAGACAGGACCACAGTCGCCTGAATGCTGGATGGGGCTGGAGGCTCTGCTCTACAGTAGTGGCATACTCACAAGACTGACAAGATGAAAATGGTGACTGGCAGGTGGCTTCAGCTCCTTGCCATTCGGATCCTACCATATTGCTGCTTGAGTGTCTTCCTGGCAGCTGGTGTCCCACCAGAGTGAATGATCTGAGAGAGAGTAGGTGGCAGCTTTTATGACCTAGCCTTTAAAGCCATACTTTATACCTTTTTGCAGTATCCTATTGACTGCATATAGTAGCCCTATTCAGTGTGTGGTATATATGTGTGTATGTGGTGGGGAGGGGTGCAACTACATAAGAGGCTAGGTATGAGGAAGCAAGGATCACTGGGTACCATCTTTGAGGCTCTCTACCATTTAGGTGTTTATTCCAGAGAAACAAAAATAAACATCCACAAAAAACATTATGCAAGAATGTTCATGGGAGTTTATTTACACTCCTCAAACTGGAGACAGACCGGATGTTCATCAGCAAGAATCTAGATAAACAAACTGGTATATTCATACAGTAGATACAACTCAGCAATAAAAAGGAACTAACTACTAATAAATGCAAAAATATTATGCTAAGTAAAAGAGGAAATGTCTATAATGTATGATCCCCTTTATATGCAATTCTAAAATAGGCAAAACTCTCCTTCAGTTCAGTTCAGGCACTCAGTCGTGTCCGACTCTTTACGACCCCATGAACCGCAGCACACCAGGCTTCCCTATCCGTCACCAACTCCCAAAGTCCACTCAAACCCATGTCCATTGAGTTGGTGATGCCATCCAACTATCTCATCCTCTGTTACCCCCTTCTCCTCCTGCGCTCAATCTTTCCCAGCATCAGGGTCTTTTCAAATGAGTTAGCTCTTCACATCAGGTGGCCAAAGTACTGGAGTTTCAGCTTCAACATCAGTCCCTCCAATGAACACCCAGGACTGATCTCCTTTAGGATAGACTGGTTGGATCTCCTTGCAGTCCAAGGGACTCGCAAGAGTCTTCTCCAGCACCACAGTTCAAAAGCATCAATTCTTCGGCGCTCAGCCTTCTTTATAGTCCAACTCTCACATCCATACATGACCACTGGAAAAACCATAGCCTTGACTAGACGGACTTTTGTTGGCAAAGTAATGTCTCTGCTTTTGAATATGCTATCTAGGTTGGTCATAACTTTCCTTCCAAAGAGTAAGCATCTTTTAATTTCCTGGCTGCAGTCACCATCTGCAGTGATTTTGGAGCCCAGAAAAATAAAGTCAGCCACTGTGTCCAATCATCCCCCATTTTTTTTGCCATGAAGTGATGGGACTGGATGCTCTCCTAAGGTGATATAAATCAGATCAGTGGTTGCCTCTCACAGGAGCAAGAAGTAGAAAGACAGGGGATAGCTATAAAAAAGCTTTCTGGGTAATGAAGCCTTTCTGCCAAATTTGTAAGAAGCAATTCAGCAAGCACATTTATGTTCTGAAGATTTCACTGTTGATAAATTATATCTCAATAAAGAATATAAGGTATAATCCAAGGATCACAGGAGAAATATGAACAAATGATAAAATTGATGAGAGAAATTAATACAGAGTGTGGAAATGTTAATGGAGAAAGCATTAATTTTTAATAAGTCAAAACAGTAATTGTAGATAACTTTAATAAAAAATTAAATTTATTATTTTGTGTTAATCCCATCATTTGGAATAATTGACTTATTTCTTTTTCTTTTTGGTCTATTTTCCAGTCTCACATTAAAAAAAATCAATAGTAACATTTCATGTATGAGATTTTATAAACTGATTACATGTGTGTATGGTTGGTTGGTGACAGTATAAATAGCTCCCAAGACTATTAAATTCTTTAAAAATATTATTTTCAGTTGCTACATTGTCATTGTAGGACTATGACATGGTTTATGTAACTGTTTTGTTAGTGATGGACATTTGGGTTGTTTCTCATTATTTAAGTAATGCAATGGAGTTCTACTTAAATATTTTTCTTTAGTATTGCTTTTGGTCTTTTCAAATGAGTTAGCTCTTCACATCAGGTGGCCAAAGTACTGGAGTTTCAGCTTCAACATCAGTCCCTCCAATGAACACCCAGGACTGATCTCCTTTAGGATAGACTGGTTGGATCTCCTTGCAGTCCAAGGGACTCGCAAGAGTCTTCTCCAGCACCACAGTTCAAAAGCATCAATTCTTCGGCGCTCAGCCTTCTTTATAGTCCAACTCTCACATCCATACATGACCACTGGAAAAACCATAGCCTTGACTAGACGGACTTTTGTTGGCAAAGTAATGTCTCTGCTTTTGAATATGCTATCTAGGTTGGTCATAACTTTCCTTCCAAAGAGTAAGCATCTTTTAATTTCCTGGCTGCAGTCACCATCTGCAGTGATTTTGGAGCCCAGAAAAATAAAGTCAGCCACTGTGTCCAATCATCCCCCATTTTTTTTGCCATGAAGTGATGGGACTGGATGCTCTCCTAAGGTGATATAAATCAGATCAGTGGTTGCTTCTCACAGGAGCAAGAAGTAGAAAGACAGGGGATAGCTATAAAAAAGCTTTCTGGGTAATGAAGCCTTTCTGCCAAATTTGTAAGAAGCAATTCAGCAAGCACATTTATGTTCTGAAGATTTCACTGTTGATAAATTATATCTCAATAAAGAATATAAGGTATAATCCAAGGATCACAGGAGAAATATGAACAAATGATAAAATTGATGAGAGAAATTAATACAGAGTGTGGAAATGTTAATGGAGAAAGCATTAATTTTTAATAAGTCAAAACAGTAATTGTAGATAACTTTAATAAAAAATTAAATTTATTATTTTGTGTTAATCCCATCATTTGGAATAATTGACTTATTTCTTTTTCTTTTTGGTCTATTTTCCAGTCTCACATTAAAAAAAATCAATAGTAACATTTCATGTATGAGATTTTATAAACTGATTACATGTGTGTATGGTTGGTTGGTGACAGTATAAATAGCTCCCAAGACTATTAAATTCTTTAAAAATATTATTTTCAGTTGCTACATTGTCATTGTAGGACTATGACATGGTTTATGTAACTGTTTTGTTAGTGATGGACATTTGGGTTGTTTCTCATTATTTAAGTAATGCAATGGAGTTCTACTTAAATATTTTTCTTTAGTATTGCTTTCTCTGTAATTGAACCCCTTTATGAGGAGTTAAATTTTTGTGTATATCTACTAAAAATGTGTAGAAGGATATTTCACCAGCCTCTGGTTGGGTGGTAAGTATTTTGAACACTTTGATCATGTGTTTCTTAACCCTTGTAATTGAGAAAATGGCAGTTGAACTGAGGCTTAAAGAATGAATAGCATTTTAAATGTCAGTCGTGTTTCAAAAGTCAAAGCTAGGGAGGGTTATTTCTGCAGTGTTCATGGCCTGGCAAGCAAAGTCATGCAGTGTCAAACGCACAGAATTGCAAGTAGCTTAATACAAAATCTTGGAGTAGCGGGTCTCAATTTTCGCTATACAAGAGTATCACTTATGGGTAAAAACAAACAAACAAACAAAAAAAACAAACAGTGTAGACCAATAAACTCACACTCTTGGCAGAGAGCTCAGGCATTAGCAGGTCTAAAACTTCTCAGGTGATTCCGATGTGTAAGCAAAACGGAAAACCACTGGTGTAGAGTGCAGCAGAATGGGATAGGATGCAATTATAGATGAAACTGAAAAGATGGAAACCAGATGTAGCAAGGCATCATACTCTGGGACAAATTGCCTAGAAAGTACACTTTCTAGGGAGTTTAGCAGATGATGTTAGTGTTCTTCACTCATCACATCGGTGTCCTTCACCTTTCACATGTGTTCGTGTGGTGTTAACTCCCAGCAAACTGCTATCACTTGTAACTTCTTGTGGACAGGCTGCTCTCACACTGCCTGGCTCCTCCCTCCCCTTGCCAAGATCTGGAAATGCCTGGCAGTGTTCACAGTGCACAGTCCTTAAGTTCTGATTGATGTGATGGGATCCATATAATCCTGCTTCTTCTCCCCTTATCAGGACAATTCTGAAGGGTGATTCTTCCACAAACTTTTTACCAACCAGGAGGGGGTGAGTTTGTGGTAGAAGTCAACCTACTCACCACTTCCTTCACAAAGAAGTTCTCTGAAAGCAGTGTCAGTTGAAATAAACAGTTGGCTTAGTCACTCAGCTGCAAGCACCTTATCTCATTGTAGACCACGTGGTTTTTAGACCCCAGGGATCTACAAACACACTTTAAGTGGACTGACTTCCACTGTCTCCAGAGAGCCCTGTATTCACGTGCCAGTGTTACCCTCTATGGATATACTTTTATTTTGCAGGCTTGCCTGGTCTCCTTCCTTTCTCTGTTCTGCTTCCTGCTGCCTGGATTTGCCACTCTTATTAATGTAAGTGACTCTCATATGACTCTTAGTGTCAGCATTTGCCTCCAGGGAACTCAATTAAGATAGGCAATGAGGATTGTATTGGAAGGTAAAACCCATGTGTTAGAAAGATCATTCTGAAGAATGATTTAGAAAAATGGATGAATTTAGGTAGGAAATGAGATGAAGGACTATCACAATATCCCATCAACCAGGAAACTCAAGAGTCACTCTCCTCTGTGACTTATAGTTTTAAAGTATCCTTTCCTTGTCATTTTCAGAGCCCCTGCTTTAGTTTATACTCTCATTATTTTTGAGGTATAGAATCCATGATGTTAACTCAAGGACTGTGCCAATGTATCTACACTAGAAATAGTGAGTTCCTTACAATTTGCAAACTAAAATTTCCTTTGTGAAATATGTTTTTTCCTTTAGATTGTAGCGCTCACAGATTCTAAATTACATTTGTAAAGGAACTTAGGTGTACCTTGACTCAGGCAAGTGATTAAAGCTCTCTGGCCCTCAATTTTCTCACCTCTTGGATGAGGAAGAAGAGTAAATGATGATTCCTAAAGTGAAAGTCGCTCAGTCATGATGATTCCTAAAGCCTCTTCTAGTTCTGAAATATTATATTCAACAGAGGCCACTAGATTACGTCAGTGGAAGAAGCATAGAACAGATTATTCCAGTAGCAACTGTCACTTCTCAAATTGACAAAAATCATACACTTTTTGTAAGAACAATTCTCTAGGAAGCTAACCTATGCCCATTTTTCTTAATGATATGTTTACTGCCTTTAACTTTGCTTTGGAAATGGGTAACCATCTAATTGGGTTGATAAGGTCAGGTTGCAGGAGGTTTGGAAAGAGATTGGATAATATTTGTGAGTGTGTATATTTGCCTAGACATGGTTTTTGTCATGTTTATTGTATTTTAATGATTAGCTAGAAATAATAAGCCTGCTGTGTATGCTATTTTACTAATGTTCTGCCATTTATGGATTATTCTAAGGTAATTTAAAAAAACAGAGAAAATATCATTATCTAAGAGTGCTTTTGGAAGAGGTGGATATATTTATACAATTAAATAGTAATTTAATAACACAATATTCCTCAAAACAGAGCTCACCAGTGTATACACTTCATAGGAGGGCTTGTGAGGTTGGATGTGATGAGCTATATTTTCCTGTTTTTAATGAGAATATGAATTCAACTTAGGGTGATTTTGTGGCTCAAGAAAGGTGATTTAACAATGTGTAAATTATTTCTGCTCATCAGTTTATCACATCTTGTCCCTAACAACCCCGGAATATACTCAAATATTTCCCAGACTCTTTTGTGTTTCTCAGCTTAGTCAGGCAGAGATCTGAGCTTCACAGTTGTATCACACAGATCCTCCATGAGAGATGATTGCAAGTCTATTTTGCTTTGGACTTTTGTATCTGTTTTAGGTTCTTCAAGGAATACTTTCAAAATGATAAAAGGAGAATTAGGATATGTTTGTAGCATTTTTTCAATTTGTTTTTTTTACCCCTTAGATAAGATTAATACATAAATAGGAAAGTGTGTAATTCTTTCCTATATATTTTACATATATATATATATATATACACACACATACTTATGTAGCTACTTCCTGGACCAAGATATAAAGCAAGATTTTACAAAATTCACTCTCTTTTTTTCCAGTTAATTTTACTCTATTCAAGAGGTTATCACTGTTGTTAAACCCAAGTTCTTGTGCCCTATGCAAAGTGCGGCCAAATAAACAAAAACATTGGGGTTTGGAGCAGAGAAGGGATTATTGTAAGGGCCAAGCAAGGACAACAGGCAACTCATGCTCAAAAAGCCCAAATTCCCTGATGAGTTTCAAGAAAGATCTTAAAGGAATATTTGTGGAGAGAGCTGCCGGGTGTGTGTGTGTGTGTGTGTGTGTGTGTGTGTGTGTGTGTGACAGAGAGACAGACAGACAGACTTTCTTCTGATTAGCTGGTGGTGAGGTAAAAGGGTGGTATTCCAAGAACCTCAGTCATCAGCCTTCTGGTTTCTGTAGAAGAATTCAGAGATACATATCAAATAGTTTTATATATATAGCCATCCCTTGAGGGGGACTCAGGACCTTGCCCCATGGCAACACTATTTCTTGACTGCCTTTCCTTTGTTTCTGCTTTCCCTCACTTTACTAATTAGTAACTGCTTGAATCTGCTCTTTAGATCTCAGGGAAGATCTAGGAGGGTGAAGCCTTTTTCCTACAAATGAAGAAAAAGGGACACAGAAAGGCTTTTGTACTTGGAAGGGCCACACAGGATTCTGCTTGGCTTCATCACCATCCTTACATCTCTCACTACAGCTTTGCTTGCCTGGCTTTTATTGCTGTGTAGTATTCTACTGATATTATTCTCATCTTGATGAGTATTTTCATTTTTCAGCTTTATGAATGACTGCTATGATTTTTAATGAGCATATATACTCATTATTTTATTGGTAGATATGACTAGAATTAGGATTGTACATTCATGAGGTAGGCATGAGTTAGCATTAGCACTTGTGGCCAAATATTTTTCCAAAGAGGAGGTACTGATTTTCATTTGCACCAATAATGTACGAGAGTCCCATGTTTGTATGTATTAAGTCGATTCAGTAGTGTCTGACTCTTTGTGACTCAATGAACCTCTGTCCATGGGATTCTCCAGGCAAGAATACTGGAGTGGGTTGCCTTGCCCTCCTCTGGGGGATCTGCCCGAGCCAGGAATCAAACCTGTGTCTCTTATGTCTCCTGCATTTGCAGGTGGGTTCTTTACCTGGGAAGCCCTCGTTCTGTATTTGTGCCTCTATGTGATATTGTCACTGTTTTTTAGTCATTATGGTGAATATCTTGTTGTGTCTCTTAGTTTCAATTTTCATTTCCCTGATAAATAATGATGTTGAGTACCTTTCCATATAATTATTGGTCCTTTTGAAACCTCTTTTACAAAATCCTATTCAAGTGTTTTAGCCATTGATTATATTGTATTAATTGAAATGTATTCTGACAAATATGTGAACGTATTTGTGTTTTCTTTTGATGAATAGATGTCCTTAATTTTAACAAAGTCCAGTTTATCGTTATTTTCTTCTACAGCCCACCCTTTTGGTGTTTTGTTTTACTATATGACTTGAAAACCCAATAATTTCATAATGCATTTAATCTGATAAATTTTGGGCTTCATTTTAAAGATAACAACTAGCTATGAAATAGCAAAAATACATTGGACATTAACTATGAAGAGCTAGGCATTCTGTCTTTTCTAATTACTAAGTATGTACCTTGGGAAATTCTTTAACTCTTTTCCATCATTCATACTTTGGTAAACTAGTCAGGACTCTCAGCTGCAACTGACAGAAAATGAACTAATCTAAGGAAGAGGAACCTAGAAGGGGTGGGGGGTAAACCTTAGAATCAGAAGGGCTGACTATGTCATTGTTAGCACATGTGACCTTAGGAGCCCAGTCACAACTATGATACTCTTATCCTGGCTTTTCTCTGTGTGGTGGCCTTTTTTCACTGAGAGCAAATAGTAGCAAGAAACATGGCAGCTGGCAGCTCCAAGCTTACAACACCCCAACTGAGCATATCAAAGGAAAAATGGAGTGCTTCTCTGTCCCATTTATTCCAGCATCTATTAATAATAATCCTAGTGAAGGACTCTGGGTAGTCCTGAATCATCTATCTGCCCAGGGGAACAAAGCGGAGAGAAAAACCACTGTTATTAACCCCAGGATGAAATGAAAAAGGGAACAGTTCCCAGAAAGAAGTAGGTATGCTATTGCCAAGAGCAAGATTAGGTGCTCCACAGACACAAATAATAGATGTACAGTACAAAGGGAATGAAAATGCCTCATTTGCAAGAGTTGGTTGTTGAAAGTCTTAATCAGAGAATTATTTGAAAGTATTTGGAACCAGGGAAAGACATATTACTTATGTGCTGAAAATGAACTATAAGGGGAACCTCAAAAACTTTTTTTTCTTGCTCTCAGACCTGGAGCCCTAGGGAGGATCATGGCTGGCCTCAGCAAAAACAAGAATCTAAGATACTGTTCTAGGCTCTTACTTGAAAGTGACTTTCATGGATTTTCATTGTCAAAATGGATCTCTGTTTTACATACATAAAAACAAAGTTCTGCCTTGATTCTTTCCTACTGATCAAGGGAGATAATCCTGATAGTAAAACATAGAAACTAGAATCTCCCAAATCTTCATCCCCAAATATATTGCTTTAGTAATTCAATGTTCAGCCTTCTTCCTTTCCAACATGGATACAGAATTCTTACAATTATTAATAATAGCATGTAGGTAACTGACAAATGTGACAGACAGCAGCATGGGTGCTTTTGAATCATTGCCACTGGGAATGTTTGGCCTTCCCTAGTGGCTCAGATGGTGAAGAATCTGCTTGCAATGCAGGAGACCTGGGTTCAAACCCTGGGTCAGGGAGATCTCCTTGAGAAGGGAATGGCTACCTACTCCAGTATTCTTGCCTGGAGAATTCCATAGATATGAGGAGCCTGGTGGGCTATAGTCCACAGGGTCATAGAGTCAGACATGACTGAGCAACTAACTAATGCTTTGTCTTTCACTTCAGGCCACTCATTGTCTCTTTAATTCTTATTTCTGTTCATAAAGTATTTATCTTGGGATCTGTGATTCTCAAACTTTAACATGCATCAGAATCACCTGGAGAACTTGTTAAGCTATAGATTTGTTGGGCCCACCGTCCCAGAGTTCATGATTTCATAGGTCTGGGGTGGGGTCCCAAATTGGCATTTCTAAGTTCCTCATGGTAGGCTGCTGTTGCTTGTCCAGGAACCATACTTTAAGAACTAGATAAAAGATATATTCCTAAAAACGTGGGCATAAATAAGACTTTTATACATCACATTTTAACTCACTAGTGAAATCTGTAACTTACAGAAACGAATTTTCCTTAGAAAATAAAGAGCCCTTGTTAAAAAAATAATAATAATGTTCCCAAATAAACTTGGTGATTCTGATTTGCTTGAGGGTTGGGGTGAGGGGTAAATGTGTATATTAAATTAATTCCTTGGAGGTCATATAACCTGTAGAATATATGAAATTAATACTGTGATAGGTAACTATAAGGGACTCACAGGGAAAGTTGCAAGTAACTTTCACCTCTGCTTTAAAATTCCTTATCTGTGCAGCCTAATAGGATTTTCTGGTTCACTAGTTTGTTTTTCTTTTCTTTGCCTGTACTTAATGTGTGTGTACCAGGAATTTGATGCTCCTAAATAGCATTTCCAACTGAGATTAAAAGGGCTAATGCTAAATCCTGCCATCTCCAGACTTGGTCACCAGATGAGTGATAGAAACCGCTGCAAGAGACCGAATCACACTGCTCTCCTTCCATCAGTCATGACCGAGGAATTCAGTTAGCCTACTTCAGAAATCCTCCAAGCCAGGCTTCAGCAATACGTGAACCGTGAACTCCCTGATGTTCAAGCTGGCTTTAGAAAAGGCAGAGGAACCAGAGATCAAATTGCCAACATCCGCTGGATCATGGAAAAAGCAAGAGAGTTCCAGAAAAACATCTACTGCTTTATTGACTATGCCAAAGCCTTTGACTGTGTGGATCACAATAAACTGTGGAAAATTCTGAAAGAGATGGGAATACCAGACCACCTAACCTGCCTCTTGAAAAATCTGTATGCAGGTCAGGAAGCAGCAGGTAGCACTGGACATGGAACAACAGACTGGTTCCAAATAGGAAAAGGAGTCCGTCAAGGCTGTATATTGTCATCCTGCTTATTTAACTTATATGCAGAGTACATCATGAGAAAGGCTGGACTGGAAGAAACACAAGCTGGAATCAAGATTGCCGGGAGAAATATCAATAACCT
This sequence comes from Cephalophus harveyi, assembly GCA_006410635.1. Taxonomy (NCBI): domain Eukaryota; kingdom Metazoa; phylum Chordata; class Mammalia; order Artiodactyla; family Bovidae; genus Cephalophus; species Cephalophus harveyi. Next base: position 151,625 of record SJYT01026587.1, on the reverse strand, counting down.
CAGATATGCAGATGACACCACCCTTATGGCAGAAGGTGAAGAGGAGCTGAAAAGCCTCTTGATGAAATTGGATCACAATAAACTGTGGAAAATTCTGAAAGAGATGGGAATACCAGACCACCTAACCTGCCTCTTGAGAAATCTGTATGCAGGTCAGGAAGCAACAGTTAGAACTGGACATGGAACAACAGACTGGTTCTGCATGGTATTTTCTTATATTTTCTATCTCTGTTGAAATTCCTGCTTTGTTTATAAGTTGTTCTGACCTCCATGAGCATCTTTATGCCAGCTATTTTGAACTCTTTATCAGGTAAATCAGTTACCTCTGTTTCGTTAAGGTCTTTTTCTGACATTTTATCTTATTCTTCTGTTTGGAATATATTCCTTTGTTTCTTCATTTCCTTGACTTTGTGTTGGTTTCTAAGCTTTAGATTATTCAGCCATCTCTTAAAGGAGTGGTGACCTAGTGTAGTAGATAAACTTTATTGTTTGTTGTTAAACTCTCTCATAACTCTTAGTTGTCTTTTAAACCTTGAGATAGTACTAGGCAGCCTTCTTTGTTCTTAGTTGCTCCAAGTAATTCAGGGTGTGTCAGTGTCTCAGAAGGAAGGCTCTTAATCAGCACCTCAGTCAGGTCAGTTGCTCAGTCCTGTATGACTCTTTGTGACCCCATGGACTGCAGCACACCAGGCCTCCCTGTCCATCACCAACTCCTAGAGCTTGCTCAGACTCATGTCCATCGAGTCGGTGATGCCATCCAACCATCTCATCCTCTGTCATCCCCTTCTCCCACCCTCAATGTTTCCCAGCCTCAGGGTCTTTTCCAATGAGTCAGTTCTTTGCATCAGGTGGCCAAAATACTGGAGTTTCAGCTTCAGCATCAGTCCTTCTAATGAATATTCAGGACTGCTATCTGTTAGGATTGGCTGATTGGATCTCCTTGCAGTCCAAGGGACTCTCAGAGTCTTCTCCAACACCGCAGTTCAAGAATATCAGTTCTTCAGCAGCTTTCTTTATAGTCCAACTCTCACATTCATACATGATTACTGGAAAAAGCATAACTTTGACTAAACGGACTTTTGTTGGCAAAGTAATGTCTCTGCTTTTTAATATGTTGTCTAGGTTTGTCATAGCTTTCTTCCAAGGAGCAAACGTCTTTTAATTTCATGGCTGCAGTCACCATCGGCAGAGCCCCCAAAATAGTCTCTCACTACTTCCATTGTTTCCCCATCTGTTTGCCATGAAGTGATGGGACTGGATGCCATGATCTTAAGTTTTTTGAATGTTGAGTTTTAAGCCAGCGTTTCCACTCTTCTCTTTCACCTTCATCAGGAGGCTCTTTAGTTCCTCTTCTCTTTCTGCCATAGGGTGATGTCATCTGCATATCTGAGGTTATTGGTATTTCTTGCAATCTTGATACCATTTTGTGCTTTATCCAGCCTGGCATTTCTCATGATGTGCTCTGGATTTAAGTTAAATAAGCAGGTTGAATCAGCACCTAGGTTCAGGCAAATTGGAAGCTAAATTCTCAGGTAGTATCTTTTAAAGTATTCAGAGGAAGACTTGAGTGTTTCTTTGTGCTTTCTCTGAACTGAACCCTGGGATGAAAGCCAGTTAAGAACCATTTACCATCTGTTGAACCCAAGCCCTGCTGGCCTTCAGAACCAGGGCATGAGAGGGGCACCAGATTTGTGCACAAGTTCCTTGTAGACTGGCAATCCCAACAACTTGGAGTCCAGTAGAAAGAGAGTGAAGATGATGGCCTGTTGGTTTCCTGTTTGGAGAGAACTTCTGTAGGCCCTTGCTGCTACTGCTGCTGCTAAGTCACTTCAGTCGTGTCCGACTCTGTGCGACCCCATTGACTGTAGCCCACCAGGCTCCCCAGTCCCTGGGATTCTCCAGGCAAGAACACTGGAGTGGGTTGCCATTTCCTTCTCCAGTGCATCAAAGTGAAAAGTGAAAAGTGAAAGTGAAGTCGCTCAGTTGTGTCCGACTCTTAGCCACCCCATGGGACTGCAGCCTACCAGGCTCCTCCGCCCATGGGATTTTCCAGGCAAGAGTACTGGAGTGGGTTGCCATTGCCTTCTCCGAGTCTGTAGGCCCTTAGATATGCCTTAAATTAGAGGCTTGGCCTCAGGCAGAAGCTTTCAAGATAAGCACATGACCTCATCTATGGAAAGGCAAGTTATTTCAGTCAGCCTCTATGTGCTGGGCCCTAAGGAATAGCCTTGGTGAGTCTGTTTAAACCCTGATTTTCATTTCAGTATAGCCTTGTGGGTCTTATGGCCATATGCCCCACTGTCTTACAAAGCTGATGTTTAGTGGGCCTGTCTCTTAGGTACAGGCCTTAAATGTTACCATCTCAAAGTGAAACTCGTTTTTCTCTTAAATCACGTGTCAAGATTTATTTGAGTCATGGCATGTAGTTATAGTTCATTAAATTTCAGTCTTACATACTATTTCATTATGTGAAAATACCCTGATGGGCTTCCCAGGTGGTGCTAATGGTTAAGAACCTGCCTGCCAGTTCAGGAGACACAAGAGACATTGGTTTGATCCCTGGGTGGGAAGATCCCCAGAGGAGCGCATGGTTACCCCACTCCAGTATTCTTGCCTGGAGAAGCCTGGTGGGCTCCAGTCTATAGGGTCTCAAAGAGTCAGACACTACTGAAGTGACCTAGCACGCATACATGCACCTTGATATTCTGCTAGTAGTAGGGAGTGTGGGTGTTCAGGTTTTTTTTGTCATGAACACTTTTAATTCGGTGCTTATTTAACATGTGTTCTGGTATGTGTGAGTAATTTCTTTATGTATATGTATAGGAGCGGAATTAGGATGACAGGGTGTGTGTGTGTTCGTCTGTACAAGATAATGCTAAGTTTGGCATGCACCATTATATACTGGTCCCATCAGCAGAGTACTGTAATTCTCTTTGCTATATATGCTTATCAGTACTGACGCTTTGCAGAGTTTTTGATTTTTTTTTCCTAGTTCATTTGTATCATTCTCTTGTATAGTTAGAACTTTTTATATCATGGTTAAGAACTCTCTACCTTGTATAATATCAAAAATATACTATCAGTATTTTATTTTTAAAGGCTTATCTTTTATATTTATTTTAAATCTGTTTGCAGTTGGTTCTTTGTATAGTGTAAGTTCTTCCAGTTGCATTTTTCCCCCCATGTGGGTAACTGTTCTAGTTCCATTTATTGAATTACCTCTCCATTGACTGGAGTGCCACCTCTGTCATTTCATGATTCTCTGCATGGTTCCAGGCTGGGCTTTTCTCTTTTATTGATAAGATTTTCTGTCTCTACAGAGATACTACATGGGACTGTTTTAACTGTGCGGTGCTGTGCTAAGTCACTTCAGTCATGTCTGACTCTTGGCAAACCTCTGGACTGTAGCTTGCCAAGCAAGAGTACTGGAGTAGGTTGCCGTGCCCTCCTGCAGGGGATCTTCCCGATCCAGGGTTCGAACCCACGTCTCTCGTGTCTCCTGCGTCTCCTGCGTGGGCAGGCGGGTTCTTTACCAATAGTGTTAGCTGGGAATCCCCACTGTTTTAACTACTAAAATTCTAATGAATCTTCATCTGGTATGGCAAGAATCTATACCTTCTTCATCAGGAGCTGTTGACTCATCCATATAATTTGAGAATCTGTTTATTAAATTCTTGAAAAATTCTCTTTGTGGTCTTGATTGAAATTTTGTTGAATCTATCAAGTCAGAAGTGAATTCTTAAAAGTGTTGACCCTCTTTGTCCATTAATATATACACTACCCAATTAATTTAGAACTTATTTGATTTCTGTTATGTTTCATAATTTGGTCAATATAAGTATTGTACATCTTTTAATAGGTTTATTTCTAAGAGTTTAGTATTTTTGATATTATAAATTATATCATGTAAACATTTCAATTTGTTCTTATTCTTCCATTTATAAATTATTGATTGTTTTTTTCTGTTCTTGTATTTAGTTACCTTACCTAAACTCTTTTTATCAAATCTAATAATTTGCTTCTGTGTTTTTTAAGCTTTATATTTATTCATTTTTATTATCTCTAAAGGATGATTTTCTTTCTTTTTTTTTAAAAAATTCCCTTTCCTGTTAGTTCTTTATCTCACTGTAATATCCACTAGGTCATATGTGGGTTTACTGTCTTAATCGAGACATTGAAGGTGAAGGTGAAGTCACTCAGTCGTGTCCGACTCTTTGCGACCCTGTGGACTGTAACCTACTAGGCTTCTCCGTCCATGGGATTCTCCAGGCAAGAATACTGGAGTAGATTGCCATTTCCTTCTCCAGGTGCTGTATATATAAATATGTAATTATGGCTGATTCACATTGAGTACAGTACCAACACAACATTGTGTGGCAGTTTTCCTCCAATTAAAAAATTAAAAAATGATGTTTGATGTGTATGTTTGAAAGATTACTGTTGATCATATCAGTTAATGAAATCCTTTTTTCTAATTTCTAAGATGATATTTTTGTTGTTTGTGGTATTCTTAGGTAAACTCTTCATTGGGTATTAAAATTTTCATCAAATGCTTATCTGCTTTATGCTTCAAAAAAAAGTTGTGTTTTTTCTCTGTTAATATGAGAAATGGCATTTGTATATTTTTCTAATGTCATACTAGCTTTGCATTCCCAACTTGGTCATGATATAAACACTTTTGGAGATGGTTTGTTATGAGGAGTTTTGCATCTATGTTCATTGGTGAGATTAGCTTTTAACTTTTTTAAAAAATTCTACTCTATTAGCCTATTTTTAATATCAAGTTTATATTGGCCTCAGAAGAAAGTTTTTGGTTCTTTAAAAAGTTTTAAAGTTGGAATGATATTCTGCTCAAAGTTTAGTAAAACTCTTCCATAAAGCAATATTTGGACCTGGTAGTTTTATATTTGCAGTGGCTTGGCATAGCAGAAAGGTGGAGATTACCTCTTACAGTCTCATAGTCTGCTCCATTCAATAATTAATGTTTTGTTAGGAGTAGGACCATTTGTCCAAGTTTTTTTTTTCATGTTTATTGTTTGTGCCCCTTTTTTCAGTCTCATCAGAGGTGTTTATATTTTGCTAGTCTTGTCCAAAACTTTTTTTTTTTTTTCCAAATTATTTATTTGTCTGCATCGGGTGTTAGTTGTGGCATGCCAGGGAATTCCCCGAAGCATTTATCCTTACAGCTTTTGGGTTTTGTCTTTTAAAAATACCTTATTTCTCTGTGTGGTGTGAGAGAGAGAGAGAAAATTCAGTTTGACGATCTCTGAAAAGTAATTCATTTATATTGATTGGATTGGGGTTTGTGTCTACCATTTACTTAGGACTTTCCATTTTTCTATCTTTTCCTGTCCCTGTCTCACTATTACCTCTTGTACTTCTTTCTCCCTTTTTAAATTTATTGAAGGTTTTTTACAGGCTTATTAATTTCTCTTTTTCTTCATCAGTTCAGTTCAGTTCAGTTGCTCAGTCTTATCCGACTCTGCAACCCCATGGACTGCAGCTCCCCCTCAGGGAGGCTTCAACGTTTCCCAGCATCAGGGTCTTTTCCAGTGAGTCAGTTTTCCTCATATTTTACCTCTTTATCTATTTTTGGAAGATACACACAGTATTTTCTTATGGTTCCCTTGAAGCGTTACCATGTCTACTTAAAGAAGAAGACACCCTCTCATATAGTACAAGGATTGTGGAACATTTTAACTCCTATCAACTCCTTTTCAGATTCAAAATGGTTCCAGACTTAAAGATTTTTAAAACTCTATTGTTTCTAACTCAAAGTTTGCCAGGCTCACAAATGCAACTTTGCAAATGCCATGTAACCTGTGCTTATCATCCAAGAGTTATTTTCTGCAATGGGAAACCTGCACCAGGGAAGGGAGTTCATTAGCAAATCTGGAAACCTAACATTGCTGATCATCAGTCTCCTGAGGTTTTTCGCCTCTGAAGCAGGAGAAGCTTCCAAGTGCTGCTTCGAGCAAGTACCTTGTCCAGTTTTCTTTGGGAGACATCTCTGACAAAGTGACCTCTCCTACTGAAGTATAATACCTTACAAAAGCTAAAGCAAACCTCATTTCAAAGGAAAAGAAAAATAGAACATGACCCTACTTATTCATCTAGCAGCAGTTGCATGAAATAACATATTAAACATTAATTTTTAATTAGTGACATTTATTTCTCTGCAGAGTCAGCTTCTGCTATCTGATAAAGATTATATTATTCTTTCATACGTAGAGACTACAGAAAAAACCATTTAACTAACTTATTCAAATGACCCCTAACAAAGGAAACCTCTGTAACATAGATAATATAAATAGGATAATGACGTTCCAAAAAATATTGGAGGGGGAATCATTTGCTGTTTTTGAATATGTTCTCTGCATCTTAGAATTTTCTCATTTGTGTGAATTTCTTTATTAACTCTCTCAGTCTTCTCTACTAGGTATTTCTTTTTCAGTCTCTGAAAATGTGAAAGAAAAAATTTCAAGTGTATCACCATAATCTGGACATGCAAAGGAAATGAGATTGAAACAATATAATTTTTAAGTGCGCTTCCTTATTCTCAACTGTGATTCAGAAACACTGTAATTTATAGGCAGATGTTTCATGTAATTTTAGGATTATCTAACACTGTCTGAAATCTCTTGGAGGTAGCATGTCTCAATATTATTTTATGCCCTTCTCAAATTTTAGTATGTATTAGAACTGTATTTCATTTTTATTCATGTTGGAGTTTCAAAGCAGGTACTGAGAGGGACAAAATGTGGCTTTTAACTGGTGAAATGATTTTAGTAATAGAAATATAACTTTATCATTGTCATGGAAATTTTACTAAACTTAAAGGATGTATAATAATACCTGGTTTGAGAGTTGTCATGAAAAGTAGAGAAAGGGGTAGGAAAGCACTAGTATTTTATATAATTCCAGGTAAATAAATTTTATTTAAATAAATGACAAAATCGCAACTTAGTATTTCAAACTTTTAATTTATGTTTATTATAGCAAAAGAGCTATTTCATTTCAGTCTTTGTGTGTATATTATTTCAGAGACAAAACTATTTTCAGGAGTTAAAAGTGAGGCCTGCAAGTGAAAAATTTCTAAGATACTTGCTATTCTGTGATTTGTATGATGTAAGGAAATATGTATTTATATATGTGGAGATAGACATAGATGGTTGTTCAGTTGCTCAGTCATGTACAACTCTCTGTGACCCTATGGTTTGCAGCAAGCCAGGCTTCCTTGTCCTTCACCATCTCCAGAGGTTGCTCAAATACATGTCCGTTGAGTCAGTGATGCCATCCAACGATTTCATCCTGTGTCGTCCCCTTCTCCTGCCTTCAGTCTTTCCCAGCATCAGAGTCTTTTCTAATGAGTTGGTTCTTCACAGTACTTTGGTGGCCAAAGTATTGGAGCTTCAGCTTCATCATCAGTCCTTTCAATGAATATTCAGGATTGATTTCCTTTAGGATTGACTGGTTGGATCTCCTTGCAGTCCAAAGACTCTCAAGAGTTTTCTCCAACATCACAGTTCAAAAGCATAAATTATTTGGTGCTCAGCTTTCTTTATGGTCCAACTCTCACATACATACATGACCACAGGAAAAACCATAGCTTTGACTAGATGAACCTTTGTTGGCAAAGTAATGTCTCTGCTTTTTAATATGCTGTCTAGGTTTGTCATTGCTTTTCTTCCAAGGAAAAGCATCTTTTAATTTCATGGCTGCAATCAACATCTGCAGTGATTTTGGAGCCCAAAAAATAAAGTCTGACACTGTTTCCACTGTTTCCCCATCTATTTCCCATGAAGTGATGGGACCGGATGCCATGATCTTCGTTTTCTGAATGTTGAGCTTTAAGCCAACTTTTTCACTCTCCTCTTTCACTTTCATCAAGAGGCTTTTTAGTTCCTCTTCACTTTCTGCCATAAGGGTGGTGTCATCTGCATAAATGAGGTTATTGATATTTCTCCTGGCAATCTTGATTCCAGCTTATGTTTCTTCCAGTCCAGCGTTTCTCATGATGTACTCTGCATAGAAGTTAAATAAGCAGGGTGACAATATACAGCCTTGACATACTCCTTTCCCTATTTTGTACCAGTCTGTTGTTCCATATCCGGTTCTAACTGTTGCTTCTTGACCTGCATACAGGTTTCACAGGAAGAAGATCAGGTGGTCTGGTATTCCTGTCTCTTGAAGAATTTTTCCAGTTTGTTGAGATCCACGCAGTCAAAGGCTTTAGTGTAGTCAATGAAGCAGAAGCAGATGTTATTCTAGAATTATCTTGCTTTTTATATGGTCATCAGTTTGATGTTCACAATTTGATCTCTGGTTCCTCTGCCTTTTCTAAATCCAGCTTGAACATCTGAAAATTCTCAGTTCACATACTCTTGTTGGAGCCTAGCTTGGAGAATTTTGAGCATTACTTTGCTCCATGTGAAATGAATGCAGTTGTGCAATAGTTTGAGCATTTTTGGCATTGGGATGAAAACTGACCATTTCCAGTTCCTGTGGCCACTTCTCAGTTTTCCAAATTTGCTGGCAAATTGAGTGCGGCACCTTAACAGCATCATGTTTTAGGATTTGAAATAGCTCAGCTAGAATTCCATTACCTCCTCTAGCTTTATTCATAATGATGCTTCCTAAGGCCCACTTTGCACTCCAAGATGTCTGGCTCTAGGTGAGTGATCACACCATCGTGTTTTTCTGAGTCCTTAACTGTTTTTAAGTCATTATGTCTTTTTTTTTGGTATAGTTCTTCTGTGTATTCTTGCCACCTTTTCTTAATATCTTTTGCTTGTTAGGTCCATAGTGTTTCTCTCCATTATTGTGCCCCTTTTGCATGAAATCTTGATATCTCTAATTTTCTTAAAGAGATCTCTAGTCTTTCCACTTGAGTAATAGTTTGGCAATTGGTTGTTACAAACATACAGTTACCGTATGACTCTTTGTTGGGGTTGGAACTGTGCCCACTCCCACCCCTTCCCATCCAAAGGTATATCTCAGTGCTCAATCTTAGTACATCAGAATCTGACCTTATTTAGAAGTAGTCATTGCAGCTTAATACAGCCCTCACTTGAGTCAGTTCAGTTCAGTTCAGTCACTCAGTCATGTCCAACTCTTTGCGACCCCATGGACTGCAGCACACCAGGCCTCCCTGTCCATTACCAACTCCCGGAGTTTAGTCAAAGTCACGTCCGTTGAGTCGGTGATGCCATCCAGCCATCTCATCCTCTGTCGTCCCCTTCTCCTCCCACCTTCAGTCTTTCCCAGCATCAGGATCTTTTCAAATGAGTCAGTTCTTTGTATCACTTGGCCAATGAATTGGAATTTCAGCTTCAACATCAGTCCTTTCAGTGAATATCAGGACTGATCTCCTTTAGGATAGACTGGTTGGATCTCCTTGCAGTCCAAGGGACTCTCAAGAGTCTTCTCCAACACCACAGTTCAAAAGCATCAATTCTTCGGCTCTCAGGTTTCTTTACAGTCCAAGTCTCACATCCATACATGACTACTGGAAAGATGATAACCTTGACTAGACAGACCTTTGTTGGCAAAGTAATGTCTCTGCTTTTGAACATGCTCTCTAGGTTGGTCATAACTTTCCTTCCAAGGAGCAAGCGTCTTTTAATTTCATGGCTGCAGTCACCATCTGCAGTGATTTTTGAAGCCCAAAAAAATAAAGTCTGTCACTGTTTCCACTTTTTGCCCATCTATTTGCCATCAAGTGATGGGATTGAATGCAATGATCTTAGTTTTCTCCATGCTGAGTTTTAAGCCAACTTTTTCACTCTCCTCTCTCACTTTCATCAAGAGGCTCTTTAGTTATTTACTTTTCTGCCGTAAGAGTGGTGTCATCTGCATATCTGAGGTTATTGATGTTTCTCCCGGCAATCTTGATTCCAGCTTGTGCTTCATCCAGTCCAGCGTTTCTCATGATGTACTCTGCATATAAGTTAAATTAGCAGGGTGACAATATACAGCCTTGACTTACTCCTTTACCAGTTGTAACCAGTCTGTTGTTCCATGTCCAGTTTTAACTGTTGCTTCTTGACCTGCATACAGATTTCTCGGGAGGCAGGTAAGGTAGTGTGGTATTCCCATCTCTTGAAGATTTTTCCACAGTTTGTTGTGATCCACACAGTCAAAGGCTTTGGCATAGTCAATAAAGCAGAAGTAGCTGTTTTTCTGGAACTCTCTTGCTTTTTCGATGATCCAGCAGATGTTGGCAATTTGATCTCTGGTTCCTCTGCCTTTTCTAAATCCAGCTTGAACATCTGGAAGTTCACAGTCCACATACTGTTGAAGCCTGGCTTGGAGAATTTTGAACATTACTTGAGTAGGGAGTTTTTAATCCAATATGACTTAGTCTAGCATGAATCTAGCACTTCTCCCAAGAAGAGGAGAGAGACAGGGAGCGTACAGAGGGAAGAGGGGGTACTTCTGACGATTACAGACACATCAGCTAAGTAAAAGACATGGGCAGGTTCTTAGCAGCTTTAAGAGAGCATGGCCTGACCAACACCTTGATTTTACAGTTCTAGCCTCCAGAGCTGGAAGAGAATAAATTTCAGTTGTTTTAAGCCACTCAGTTTATGATATTTTGTTACGGCAATTCTAGGAAACGAGTACACCCACCAATATCACTTACTGGCATTTACTTAAGGGAAATGAAAACGTTTTTACAGAGATGTACTTTGAATATTTATAGTGGTTTTAGTCCTAATAGCCAAAAGCTGAAAACAACCCATTGTCTACAAACTGGGTGAGTGAATAAAAATTGTGATATAGCTGTATAATAGAAGGAACTATTGATTCACACCAAAACATGAGTGAGTCTGAAGAGATTGTGCTGAATGTATGAACCCAGTCACAAAGCTCTGTGTACTCTCTATATCTACTGATTCAACATTCTAGAAAAGGAAAAACTGACAACAGAAAGCAAAACAGTTGTTCTTAGGGGATAGGGGTGAGGAGAGATTAACTGCAAGGAGTATCAGGAAACTTTTTTGGGGTGGTGGAAATGTTCCCCATGGTGATTGTGGTGATATTACAAAGATATATATATATACACACACATATATGTTGCAGCTTAACCAGTTCAAATGCGACATTGTGTTATAAATTATAACTCAACAGACAGCAAGAAGATCAAACCAGCCAGTCCTAAAGGAAATCAACCGTGAACATTGGAAGGTCTAGTGCTGAAGCTGAAGTTTCAATACCTGATGGTATTGGCCACCTGATGTGAAGAGCCAACTCATTGGAAAAGACTCTGATGCTGGGAGAGATTGAGGGCAAGAGGAGAAGGGGGTAGCAGAGGATGAGATGGTTGGATGTCATCACGGACTCAGTGGACATGCTGCTGTGGCTGCTGCTGCTAAGTCGCTTCAGTCATGTCTGACTCTGTGCGACCCCATAGACGGCAGCCCACCACGCTCCCCCATCCCTGAGGTTCTCCAGGCAAGAACACTGGAGTGGGTTGCCATTTCCTTCTCCAATGCATGAAAGTGAAAAGTGAAAGTGAAGTCACTCAGTCGTGTCCAACTCCTAGTGACCCCATGGACTGCAGCCTTCCAGGCTCTTCTGCTCATGGGATTTCCAGGCAAGAGTACTGGAGTGGGGTGCCACTGCCTTCTCCGCAAGTTTGTGCAAACTCCCGGAGATAGTGAAAGACAGGGAAGCCTGGCGTGCTGCAGTTCGTGAGGTCGCAAAGAGTCAGACACAACTTAGCGACACAAGAAAGCTGATTAATACATTTAAGAAGGAATATAATAAATGGTTCCATTGAGTATATAGTGAATATGTCTTTTTAGGTTGAATGAAAAAAAACATTTAAAATCATACAGATGGTACTTTTGGCCAGCATAAAATTTCTGAGAGCAGTGTCAATTGTACAATCAAGAAGAGCTGTATCTCAATAACTTAAAAGTGAGTTCATGTCCTCCAGAGAAGGGTTCTGGTGATGATGAAGATCCTGGAGTCAAGGAGTTGAATAAAATTTTAACTAAATATGAGAGTGAAGGAAAGCATTATTTGCAAATTAATTTCTTATTGGGTGATTTAAATATCTGTAGGCTAGTAATTATTTTAAATGATCATTTAACAGTTTCCTTGACTTTCCTAAAAATTGATGTGTTTAGATTGGAAGCAAAAAAACTTTGTCTCTCTTTGTACTGGGAAAATGGTGGATTGCCTTATATTCAGACATGCATAGAGCCTTCTGTTCCACACAGTTAAGCAGAGTTGATACATCCTCCTTCATCCTTCCATGGGACATTTAACCTTCCATGAGACATAGTTTTGCACATTATGCTGTTTGGCATATAACCATTATGTAAATCTAGATGTATGATGTTTTATTTCTCTTTATTTTTGTCTCTACCACGGTCTACAGTGCCTGACTTTTGATGTTCGTAAAATAAAATATTTTTAGGTGGATAGAAGAAAAATATTTTTGTAAAGAATCAGTCTTGTGCCATGATGCCTTTTATCGTGCTTGACATTTACTCAACAAGCTTTTATTAAGTGTTACGTGGAAAGCATTGTACTAGCTGCTTTGGGACGTATAAAAATGCTGTGACATCTAAGCTTTTATGGTTAGAAGAAGTTGTAGGCTCTCTTTAGTGTAAAGTTTGGAATAAAGGATGAGGGTGGGTAAACACTAGTGCTTTCAGATCTGCATGTATGCTCAGCCGCTTGGTTCATAGGTTAAAATACTGGAAAAATACTTAGTTTGATGATAAAGGAAATCACTTTTCAGCAGCTGTAATATTCAGAGTAATCACAGAGTAAATGTTGAACAAAACAGTTCTAAGATTTTTATAAAACTATTCTCCTTATTGTCACGTTGTTAGGTTAATCAAAAGAGTTGGACTGTGCAGTAAATGAAATAGTCTTTACCTTGGAAGAACATGGAGGCTTGAATTTTCATAAGCAGACACTTAGAGGCTCCTTCTGATGCTTCAGCACATCTCCTTTTCTTTATAAAGAAGTGCAGTGGAAAGTAATGCTTCAGAGACTCACTGGCGGTTTTTTTTTTTTTTTCCTTTTTAAAGTAGATGGTAGAGTGCTTAATAGCACTTGAGACAAAGGCCTTTACCTCTCCTCATAGGAGCACTGAACAGTAATGGAAGCTTAGCATGAAATATCTTTTATATCAGTGATTGGTATAGCTCAATACTAGTTGTTAAAATAGTTGTAGGGTTTTCTGTGAGTGCCGTGACACACAAAGATTCTTACTAGTGCAAATTGTGGTGGGTTTTGTCTGTCTATACAGTAGACTTATTATATGTTCTTTCCATGGCTGGCTCTTTCACTCAGTGGGTTGAATGGCACCTAGGACTTGAACACGAGGCAGTGTAGTTAGGAGAGCATTGGAATGTGAGGCAGAAGACCTCATCTCTCATCTGGGCAGACCTTAGTGCTGTTGGCTTAGCACTATTGATATTAGGTGCCTATCCCTTAAGCAAGAAAAAGCAATTGGAAATGAAAAACATTTGTGAAGGTTTCTGTAATATCTGTCAAAGCTAAAAAGATTAATACTAACTGAACTGTAGGCTTTATTCAAATTTTTTCCCACTAATACTCTTTTTTTTTTTTGGTGCCAGGGTCCATTCCAGGGTACCACAGTGCATTTAGTTGTCATGTGTCTTTGTTCTAACATACCAGTTTTTAAGAATGACTTAGTTTTTTCAGATGTTTAACAATTAATGTCTGTTTGCCTGTTTTAGGAAGCAGAGAATGTGTACTGAGCATCACTCAGTCTTGGCAGCTCAAGGCTATTATTGTGAACATGTTACCATTTGCTGCCTTCGGGAGTTGTTTAATGTTTTTATCTGCCTGACCTCAGGCTTCTCTGCTCTCCTCCAGTTGGTCCCCCATCTGTGTAACCTAACCAAAAAACCGAACAGCAGTGAGTATTAGGTGACTTCAACGGGGAGAAGTCACTATTTAGAGAGGCCTTTCTATTAATTAGTTCTAATAAAGTATATTGAAAGAGGCAGGGATGATCATGGAGGTAGGAGAAATGGCATGCTCAAAGTCGTTAGAAATTTTTCCAAGGATTCCAGAGGATTTCTGAACCTTCCCAGTACAATTAGTTGGCTACTTCCGTTCTTGTGTTATCAGAACAGTTGCTTAAAAGGTTTTGTTGAATGATTGGATATGCGGCCTGGAGAAGAAGGAAGCTTTAAACTCAAGTCTGTGTAACTGAAACGATAAGTGAAAGTGCTGTCTTTTAAAATAACATTACTTTCTGATTATCAAAGTATAATTATTACAGAATATTTGATAAGACACAAAAATACATAATAAAAATCAACTGTGATTCCACTGTAGACATAACCACTTGTAATATTTTCATCTAACTTATTTAAAATATATATACACATATTTTTTATACATTTTGATTACCACTAATACAGTTTTGTGACACTTCTCCACATTAATCTGTTATGAGCATTTCTCCATGTCAGTAAATAATCTTCAGAATCATGATTTTTAGTGACAATTTTATAGTTCATTAAAAACCTCATCATTTAACTGTTACCATTTTGTTGGACATTTGAGTTTCATTGTTAATTTGCTTTGAGCCTCCTTATACAAAAGTCTTTATCCACATCTCTGTTTACTGTCTTAGGACAGCTTCTTAGAAGTGGGATTACTTGACCAAATGGCTCTTGACACTTGTGGCTAAAGAACTTTTAAAAAGTTCACTCCTCTCTGCATCCATCAGTGTTGTGTGAGCTTGACTGTTCCTCCCACACTTTTGCTATCAAGTACTATAATTTTTGGTCTTTAGAAGGGCCAGGTTTTGTTTTGAAGATTATTTTGACCTTGTTGAGTTTGAGGTGACAGTTGGACAGATAATTATGACATTCAGTAAATGTAAAATATACAGTACTACAGTTCTAGACTTAGAAACAATATATGTAGTTTCTGTGAAATGTTATCTCAAAGCTATATATATATATACAGAGAGAGTGTGTATGTGTAGGGTATGTAAGACTGAACTTTAGGGTAAATCCAGATAATCAGAGATGGAAGTGGGGAAAAAAGGATCTTTCAAGGTGACAGAATTCAAGTATTCATCAGTAGGAGGTTGTGGTTTCTATAAGGTCTTATCCTAAGGAGTGTTTGATTTTAGCTTACTGTGCAGCTGCTGCTTTTGTAATTTCACATTTCTGACCTGGTTTCAGTATGCAGTGTTATGCCAGTAGAACTGTTCTGTGTCACATAGATTAATGTATTCTTGATTGTTTTAGTAAATCTTTTACTGTTTTATATTCTTTTAGATGATATTACTAAAGTCCCTGAATGATAGTTGCAGGTTTTAAACTATTTAGGTCTGTTTTAAAAGTGTTTTATAGCTTGATGGTCATAATGATATCTAGTGATGTTACTGGTTAATGTTCTAGATTTAATAATCTTTATAATTAATAATGTGTTTTCCCAAATTATGTGGAATTTTCTGTGTTACAAGGTGAACTGAGAGAAATTACTAAATATAAATAGGATTTAGAATACTATTTTACCCATCTATGATTGCTCTGCTGCTGCTACTGCTAAGTCACTTCAGTCGTGTCCGACTCTGTGTGACCCCAAGGACGGCAGCCCACCAGGCTCCCCCGTCCCTGGGATTCTCCAGGCAAGAACACTGGAGTGGGTTGCCATTTCCTTCTCCAATCCATGAAAGTGAAAGGTGAAAGTGAAGTCGCTCAGTCATGTCTGACCCTCAGCGACCCCATGGATTGCAGCCTTCCAGGCTCCCCGGTCCATGGGATTTTCCAGGCAAGAGTACTGGAGTGGGGTGCCATTGCCTTCTCCGATGATTGCTCTACCTGATACTTATAAGTCAACCTCTGCTTTGTAATCAGAGAAGGAGAAGGAAATGGTAAGAAAGCAGAGAAGAGGAAGAGCAGGGATCTTAAACTATCATAAAACATTTTACTTTTTAGAGACAAATGTATAGGCAAAATTACTTGTACGTTGTATGAGTAAGAATGTTTTTGAGACAGTTTCTCATTTGACCACACTTTTAAAAATTGTTGTATTCTGTTGGTTGGGCTTCCAACAGAAGCCCATTCTGTTGGTTGGTAACTCAGATGGTAAAGAATTCTTCCAGGAATGCAGGAGACCTAGGTTTGATCCCTGGGTTGGGAAGATACCCTGGAGAAGGGAATGGCAACCCACTC
Organism: Cephalophus harveyi; assembly: GCA_006410635.1. Taxonomy (NCBI): domain Eukaryota; kingdom Metazoa; phylum Chordata; class Mammalia; order Artiodactyla; family Bovidae; genus Cephalophus; species Cephalophus harveyi. The sequence goes on along the minus strand of SJYT01026587.1, from coordinate 135,435 downwards.
CAGTATTCTTGTCTGAGAATTCCATGGACAGAGGAGTCTGGCATGCTGCAGTCCATGAGATCGCAAAGAGTCAGACACGACTGAGCAACTAACATTGCTTGCCTGGAAAAAGACAGAGGAACCTGGTGGGCTACAGTCCATGGGGTCGCAGAGTTGGACACGACTGAGCAACTAGCACACATGTTGCTGGTTATCATTGTAGCTTTTGGAGATGGTGATGGAGGAGTTGTCCAGGGAGGCTATCATACCCCTGGCTGAGCCCAACAGAGCAGCATCGCCTTCATAAATTCACCATAATCCAAGATGCTAACGAGTTTTGGCAAGAAGCTACTGTAGCCTATTAACATCTGTCTGCACAATAGGAGTACAGAGCCTAGGTAATTATGTCATAGCTGAGTATTTTCCCATTCTTCCTGTGTATCAGCTCTCCCCCCTCCCCCAAGTCCTTTTGAATGATTTTGGCTACACTTTATATCACCTGATGACCTTTTAAATCTCTCTTAAGCTCAGGCCACACCCCACACTTCACACTGATTAAGTCAAAATCTCTCGGGACTACAGCCTAAGGATCAATAATTTTTAAAGCTCCATGGTTGATTCCACTTGGCAGCCAAGGTTGCAACCCATGGCTTCAGATATAGTAATACCATCGGTGAATTTAGGAGTTCTTAAGAGTGTTGCTTATTAAAATCACCTGGGATATTTAATGCACAATGTTCCTCCCCTCCATCTCCCCTTATTATTTGAGTGAACCAGTGTTAACTGAAAGGAGTATAGTCCATTCCCTAGATGTGTTAGGACGAAACAAAACATAAAACAAAGGATTAGTTCTTTAAGTACTCTTTTTGGGAGAAATCCTGCTTATGTAAGTGACTTAACTAGCATTATTTCATGTTTCATATTTCAAGACTTCCCTGGTAGCTCAGATGGTAAAGCATCTGCCTACAATGTGGGAGACCTGGTTTCAATCCCTGAGTTGGGAAGATCTCCTGAAGAAGGAAATGGCAACTCACTCCAGTATTCTTGCCTGGAAAATCCCATGGACGGAGGAGCCTGGTAGGCTACAGTCCATGGGGTCACAAAGAGTTGGACACGACTGAGCGACTTCACTTTCACTTTTCACTTCATGTTCATAATTTTGTGACATTTGTGCAGTATTTGTACAGCCTCTGTGAGGGCAAAGATCTTGTCTTTTCCGTTCATCACTCTATACTTTCAGTAGCTAACAGTGCCCAGCATATAGTGGCTGCTCGGTAAATGTTACAAGAATGGGCCATTAGTACTGAATTTTGAAAGTACCTTGCTTACTGTTTTATATCTACATGTACTACCTATGTTATTAAGCTTTATAACTACGTTATCCACTAAGGAAAAAGATCTTTCATAAAACAGAACATAAGCAGGAAATAGATTTATTTAATTTTGAAAGATTTTTGCAGGTTGGGGATTCAGTGTGGGCTTCATAAAGTTTGGAACGAAAATGGAGCGCACAGCACAAACAGATCATACTTGGTGCTCAAACTTTAAAACAAAACATACAGAAAAACTAAAAGACAGATCTGTGCTTAATTTAACCTTCATGATAAACTAGACAAGAGCTTGGCACATTTATCAACTTGTTAGTTGTATTTTACCCACTCATAGTCTGTCCTAAAGTATTCAGTTCAGTTCAGTCGCTCAGTCGTGTCCGACTCTTTGCGACCCCATGAATCGCAGCTTGCCAGGCCTCCCTGTTCATCACCATCTCCTGGAGTTCACTCAGACTCACATCCATTGGGTCCGTGATGCCATCCAGCCATCTCATCCTCGGTCGTCCCCTTCTCCTCCTGCCCCCAATCCCTCCCAGCATCAGAGTCTTTTCCAATGAGTCAACTCTTCTCATGAGGTGGCCAAAGTACTGGAGTTTCAGGATGGTAAATTAAAATGAGATGATCCTGTTAAATATGATTGACACATGATACAGATTTACAGTATATTGGCAAAGCTTAAACTTTGAACAAATTAACATAAATTAATTTTGGACGTTAATCTCTCTTTTGCTTTGCTCCAAACTTTATAATGTGGAAAGAATGGGGGCAAGGATGCTACTTAAGAAAAGACATCTAAAAGCTCTTATTAAATCTTTGTTATTCCAGAATTAGGTGTCTCAGGTGAGGAAAAAAAAACATACAAATTCACTCTGCCTGTTTAAAATCCTGTGTGGTTTAGATTTCTTCCTGTGGTCTTGGTGCTTTAGTCACATAAAACTCACTGGGTTGTTCTTTTCCCCCTTATTCTTTTAATTAAGTTAAAAAAAGAAAGGCAAAACTTTTTTTTTTTTGGTATGTAGGAAACAATTTAAAATAGAAAAGTGTATACACTGAAAAGTAGGTTTCCTTTCTACTACAGAGCACCAGATTCTTCTTAGAGGAAAGCATATTAGCATTTTCTTGTATATCTTTCCAGAAAGAGTCTGTTTATATTGCCAACATGCACGTGCAGATAGCCGTTGCAGTTTATACCTGTAATAGAAGTATTTGTATCCATTGCTCTGTACTCTCCGATTTTTTTTTTTGTTCCCCCACCCACCCTATTTAACATGTCTTACAGATCTTTCTGAATTACATTTTTATTTTCCTTACTATGAGTTGGTGTGGTCCCCATATTCGTAGCAGATGAAGTCTTCTCTAGTCTAACATCCTTTTCAAAGCCACATTTCCCACCCATAGCTCTTCATGTAATTAATCTCTTTTGCTTTGCTCCCATTTGCTTTTTTTGTCACTCTATTACATACCTGTCATGGTCTGCTATATATTATCATGATTTATATGTGGTTTTCTAAGTGTCATCTCCTCATCCCTGTGTTTTCCATAATCTGGTTTATCCTCATCTGCAGGACCTTAGTTACCATCTGTGCACTCAGGTCTCAGAAATTTGTATCTACTCTGAATTATAGATATTTAACACAGACAAGGCTTTGACATTGTGATACATCTATTTCTTGTGTACTTCTTGTGTATCTCAAAGGCATCTTAATCCTAGCATGTCCAAAGCCATCTTCTTTTCCATTGTCTCTATTCTAGTATCTGTATGCATCTCAGTTGTACATCCAGAAAACTGAACTGTTCGTGATGTCTTGTTCTCCCGTACCTCCTATATTCGAAAAACACAAGTTTGGTTGATTTTTACTTCCTTAATCTCTCTCGAATCCATTGTCTTCTCTTTATCTCTAATTCTACCTTAGTCCAGTCTGCCTTCATCTTCACCTGAATTATCACAGTAGTCCACTGACATAGCCTTTCTGGCTCTCTTCTAGGCCATTTTCCATATAGCAATATGAGGAATGTTTTCAAAATGTAACTAGTAGTATGACAGTCCTGCCCCTGCTTAAAACATTTTGATGTCAGGATCTTTAATACAGCTCAACAGGGTCCTGCTCCCTCTTCAGTTCACCTCTCACTGCACTCTCCCCTGTTCTCTTTGCATCTACCACACTAGACTTGTTTCCAGGCCCTGCCGGTCACCTTGCTCCTTACACTCTGGGCGTTTACATATGCTGTTTAGTGTTCCCCAGCTCTTTCCTTTAACCTTTTCCTAGTTAACCCCCACTGAGTGTTTCAAATATCATCTCAAACATTGGTTACTCTGCGAATCTTCCCTGTGCTTCCTAACTAACTAACATTGCTTGCCTGGAAAAAGACAGAGGAACCTGGTGGGCTACAGTCCATGGGGTCGCAGAGTTGGACACGACTGAGCAACTAGCACACATGTTGCTGGTTATCATTGTAGCTTTTGGAGATGGTGATGGAGGAGTTGTCCAGGGAGGCTATCATACCCCTGGCTGAGCCCAACAGAGCAGCATCGCCTTCATAAATTCACCATAATCCAAGATGCTAACGAGTTTTGGCAAGAAGCTACTGTAGCCTATTAACATCTGTCTGCACAATAGGAGTACAGAGCCTAGGTAATTATGTCATAGCTGAGTATTTTCCCATTCTTCCTGTGTATCAGCTCTCCCCCCTCCCCCAAGTCCTTTTGAATGATTTTGGCTACACTTTATATCACCTGATGACCTTTTAAATCTCTCTTAAGCTCAGGCCACACCCCACACTTCACACTGATTAAGTCAAAATCTCTCGGGACTACAGCCTAAGGATCAATAATTTTTAAAGCTCCATGGTTGATTCCACTTGGCAGCCAAGGTTGCAACCCATGGCTTCAGATATAGTAATACCATCGGTGAATTTAGGAGTTCTTAAGAGTGTTGCTTATTAAAATCACCTGGGATATTTAATGCACAATGTTCCTCCCCTCCATCTCCCCTTATTATTTGAGTGAACCAGTGTTAACTGAAAGGAGTATAGTCCATTCCCTAGATGTGTTAGGACGAAACAAAACATAAAACAAAGGATTAGTTCTTTAAGTACTCTTTTTGGGAGAAATCCTGCTTATGTAAGTGACTTAACTAGCATTATTTCATGTTTCATATTTCAAGACTTCCCTGGTAGCTCAGATGGTAAAGCATCTGCCTACAATGTGGGAGACCTGGTTTCAATCCCTGAGTTGGGAAGATCTCCTGAAGAAGGAAATGGCAACTCACTCCAGTATTCTTGCCTGGAAAATCCCATGGACGGAGGAGCCTGGTAGGCTACAGTCCATGGGGTCACAAAGAGTTGGACACGACTGAGCGACTTCACTTTCACTTTTCACTTCATGTTCATAATTTTGTGACATTTGTGCAGTATTTGTACAGCCTCTGTGAGGGCAAAGATCTTGTCTTTTCCGTTCATCACTCTATACTTTCAGTAGCTAACAGTGCCCAGCATATAGTGGCTGCTCGGTAAATGTTACAAGAATGGGCCATTAGTACTGAATTTTGAAAGTACCTTGCTTACTGTTTTATATCTACATGTACTACCTATGTTATTAAGCTTTATAACTACGTTATCCACTAAGGAAAAAGATCTTTCATAAAACAGAACATAAGCAGGAAATAGATTTATTTAATTTTGAAAGATTTTTGCAGGTTGGGGATTCAGTGTGGGCTTCATAAAGTTTGGAACGAAAATGGAGCGCACAGCACAAACAGATCATACTTGGTGCTCAAACTTTAAAACAAAACATACAGAAAAACTAAAAGACAGATCTGTGCTTAATTTAACCTTCATGATAAACTAGACAAGAGCTTGGCACATTTATCAACTTGTTAGTTGTATTTTACCCACTCATAGTCTGTCCTAAAGTATTCAGTTCAGTTCAGTCGCTCAGTCGTGTCCGACTCTTTGCGACCCCATGAATCGCAGCTTGCCAGGCCTCCCTGTTCATCACCATCTCCTGGAGTTCACTCAGACTCACATCCATTGGGTCCGTGATGCCATCCAGCCATCTCATCCTCGGTCGTCCCCTTCTCCTCCTGCCCCCAATCCCTCCCAGCATCAGAGTCTTTTCCAATGAGTCAACTCTTCTCATGAGGTGGCCAAAGTACTGGAGTTTCAGGATGGTAAATTAAAATGAGATGATCCTGTTAAATATGATTGACACATGATACAGATTTACAGTATATTGGCAAAGCTTAAACTTTGAACAAATTAACATAAATTAATTTTGGACGTTAATCTCTCTTTTGCTTTGCTCCAAACTTTATAATGTGGAAAGAATGGGGGCAAGGATGCTACTTAAGAAAAGACATCTAAAAGCTCTTATTAAATCTTTGTTATTCCAGAATTAGGTGTCTCAGGTGAGGAAAAAAAAACATACAAATTCACTCTGCCTGTTTAAAATCCTGTGTGGTTTAGATTTCTTCCTGTGGTCTTGGTGCTTTAGTCACATAAAACTCACTGGGTTGTTCTTTTCCCCCTTATTCTTTTAATTAAGTTAAAAAAAGAAAGGCAAAACTTTTTTTTTTTTGGTATGTAGGAAACAATTTAAAATAGAAAAGTGTATACACTGAAAAGTAGGTTTCCTTTCTACTACAGAGCACCAGATTCTTCTTAGAGGAAAGCATATTAGCATTTTCTTGTATATCTTTCCAGAAAGAGTCTGTTTATATTGCCAACATGCACGTGCAGATAGCCGTTGCAGTTTATACCTGTAATAGAAGTATTTGTATCCATTGCTCTGTACTCTCCGATTTTTTTTTTTGTTCCCCCACCCACCCTATTTAACATGTCTTACAGATCTTTCTGAATTACATTTTTATTTTCCTTACTATGAGTTGGTGTGGTCCCCATATTCGTAGCAGATGAAGTCTTCTCTAGTCTAACATCCTTTTCAAAGCCACATTTCCCACCCATAGCTCTTCATGTAATTAATCTCTTTTGCTTTGCTCCCATTTGCTTTTTTTGTCACTCTATTACATACCTGTCATGGTCTGCTATATATTATCATGATTTATATGTGGTTTTCTAAGTGTCATCTCCTCATCCCTGTGTTTTCCATAATCTGGTTTATCCTCATCTGCAGGACCTTAGTTACCATCTGTGCACTCAGGTCTCAGAAATTTGTATCTACTCTGAATTGTAGATATTTAACACAGACAAGGCTTTGACATTGTGATACATCTATTTCTTGTGTACTTCTTGTGTATCTCAAAGGCATCTTAATCCTAGCATGTCCAAAGCCATCTTCTTTTCCATTGTCTCTATTCTAGTATCTGTATGCATCTCAGTTGTACATCCAGAAAACTGAACTGTTCGTGATGTCTTGTTCTCCCGTACCTCCTATATTCGAAAAACACAAGTTTGGTTGATTTTTACTTCCTTAATCTCTCTCGAATCCATTGTCTTCTCTTTATCTCTAATTCTACCTTAGTCCAGTCTGCCTTCATCTTCACCTGAATTATCACAGTAGTCCACTGACATAGCCTTTCTGGCTCTCTTCTAGGCCATTTTCCATATAGCAATATGAGGAATGTTTTCAAAATGTAACTAGTAGTATGACAGTCCTGCCCCTGCTTAAAACATTTTGATGTCAGGATCTTTAATACAGCTCAACAGGGTCCTGCTCCCTCTTCAGTTCACCTCTCACTGCACTCTCCCCTGTTCTCTTTGCATCTACCACACTAGACTTGTTTCCAGGCCCTGCCGGTCACCTTGCTCCTTACACTCTGGGCATTTACATATGCTGTTTAGTGTTCCCCAGCTCTTTCCTTTAACCTTTTCCTAGTTAACCCCCACTGAGTGTTTCAAATATCATCTCAAACATTGGTTACTCTGCGAATCTTCCCTGTGCTTCCTAACTAGGTCACATCCTCCTGTCACTCAGCAAATATACTTGTCCTTTGTAGCACATTCTCTGCTCCTGTGTGTGTGTGTGCGCACGCACGCATGCACACAGGTGTGTGTTTATTTGGTTACTCATTATATTCCTAGATAGGCAGTAATTTCCCTGAAGGCAGTGGCCTTTATATCTTCAGTTTTCTGCATAAGTGCTCAGCACAGAATAGAAGATCCTCAAATCTTTAATGAATAAATGAATGACTTTGTTTCCATTTTCTCCATTGAGTCAACTGTGGTGAAGTGTGCAAACTTCTGCAAAAGCTCAAGCACATACTTCAGGTTCAAAGTGAATTCGTATACTCAGCAAGACACAGTGTGGCTTAATAAGCAATGCTGCAGGCTTCCCAGGGCTTTAAATTTACCAGAAAGAGGCAAACTTTCTGGGGATGGGGAATGGGAAGATAGTTGGGAACTGCTGACAGACTGCTAGGTCTGTATTTTAGTTTTCTAAGCCATTTCCCCTCTCCCAATGTCTTACATCATTTCTCCCTAATAGGAAACTCATAGTTACTTTCCATCTAGAGAAATATGAGTTTTCCCAGAGCAGTCAGGACTAGCACCTGTTCATTTATAAAACAAATGTTTGAAGTTTTAAAAGAAATATAAAGATATGGTTAAGATTGTATTCTCTCTAGATAAACTCATTGTGTCTGCCTCCATACTAGCCATGGAGAATTTGGGCAGAGCTACTTACCTGCTGTAAGCCTTGGTTTTCTCATGTGGGGAGCTGGGATCTTATCTCACAGGATTGTTGCGAGGCTTAAATGAGATACACAGCATTTAATGTGGTGACCCTTGGCTGTATCAGCGATATCCAAATGCTCAGTCAGGGCACGTGGTTACTGTTGCTGCTGCTGCAGCTCTTCCTTTGGGGACATATTTTCCCAATACAAAGGTTGCTTGGTCTACTTCACACATATCCATTTAGCATTTGATGTCCTTAATGTAATTAAACTTTTTCTACATGCCAGGAATATCCCAAAGCCCTGACCGCCATAGATAACCTTGTTAAAGTGAGTTACTCATTGATCACTTGATTACCTTCTCGCCCACACTCCACTTTTGTGTCCCAAGGAAGGTAGAACTCTACAGTCTTCAGCCAACAGAGTGGAAGGGACTAGGAGGAGAAAGGGTGCTGAGTGTTTGCCTTAACAACTTGGAGGGGATAATAGATATTCTTGATGTCTTCATTAATAAAAGTCTGGGATCTTCACATATATAGTACTTCATTTAAAGTTATGGGGAAATGTTTAAACTGACTTATGAGCCAGCATTGAAGCTACCAGTTGTATTAATGTGGTTAAAATGTGACCCAAGTTCCAAATTAACTGATTTTAAAACAGATTTGGAGGGTATGCATCCCTTTTTAAGTTTGAAACTTTTCATAAACCAACAGTTAAAGAAATGGTTACTAACTTGGTTTAATATGGAAGCGTTTATTCTTAACTTTATTTGTATTTTTTTAATCAATGCACTTTATGTTTAGAGCAGTTTTAGGTTCACAGCAAAATTGAGTAGCAAGTACAGAGAGTTCCCATAACCCCTGCTGTCCCCACATACACTGCTTCCTCACGACCATCCCGTAACACATTGGTGCATTTGTTAATGATGAACCTACGTTTGACACCTGGTCATCACTCAGTGTCTTTGGCTTACATTAGGGTTCACTCTTGGGTTCACTGTGGGTTTGGATGAATGCAGAATGACATGTGTTCACCATGTATTGGAGGCAGTAGTGCTATAGAACCCACCCGCCCTTGCAGGAAACACAGAGACTTGGGTTCAGTTCCTGGGTTGGGAAGATTGCTAGAGAAGGACATGGCAACCTGTTCCAGTGTTCTGGCCTGGGAAATCCCATGGACAGAGAAGCCTGGCGGGGGTCCTTGGGGCCCATGGGGTCACAAAGAGTCAGACATGACTGAGCGCACACCCAGTCAGTACAGAATAGTTACACTGTCCTAAAGGTCCTCTGTGTTCATCCTGTCCTTCCCATTAAACCCTATCCACCACTGATCTTTTTACAAACTCCATAGTTTTGATTTTTTCCAGAATGTCATATATTTGGAATCATACAACATACATGAGTCAGATTGGTTTCTTCCACTGAGAATATGCATTTAAGTTTCCTCTATGTCTTTTCATGACTTGATAGCTTACTTCTTTTGAACACTGAATAATGTTCTACCATCTGAATATTTTAATACCAATTTATTTATCCATTCACTGACTGAAGGTGATCTTGGTTGCCTCAAAGTTTTGGCCATTATGAAGAAAGCTGCTCTAAACATCCGTGTGCAGGTTTTTGTATAGACATAAGCTTTCAGCTCATTAAGTACCAAGGTGCACAGTTGCCGGATTGTGTGGTAAGAGTATATGCTTAGTTTTGTAAGAAATTGGTCAAACTGCCTTCTGAAGAGGCTGTACCATTTTGCACCTCCACCAGCAGTTAATAAAGTTCCTGTTGCGCCACATCTTCGCCAGTATTTGTTGTTGTCAGTGTTTGGGATTTTGGCCACTGATATAGGTGTGTAGTGGTTTCTTGTTTTAATATAGAATTCCCTAATGGTGTCTTTACATTTTATATTAGATCTGTGATCCATTTTGAGTTTATGTTTGTGAATGGTGTAAGGTTTGTGTCCAAATTTTATTTTTTTTACCATATGGATGTCCAGTTGTTGGTAGCACCATTTTTTGAAAAAACTGTCTCTGTTGCATTGTATTACCTTCATTCCTTTGTCAAAGGTCACTCGACTTTATGTGGGTCTGTTTCTGGCTTCTGTTTTTGTCCAGTTGGTCCATTTGTCTATTCTTTTGCCAGTTCCCCAGTGTCTGGGTTACCGTTGCTGTATAGTAAGTCTTGAAGTTGGATAGTATCAGTCCTCTGACTTCATTCTCCTTTGATACTGTGTTGGCTTTCCTGGGGTCTTTGTCTGTCATGTAAACTTTATGATCAGTTTGTTGATATCCACAGAGTAATGTGCTGGGATTTTGATGATTCGCATTGAATCTGTAGATGGAAAGAACTGACATCCTGACAGTATTGAGTTTTCTTACCCATTAACATAGCGTATTCTCCATTCTTTTAGTTCTTCTTTGGTTTTATTTGTATTTGTAATAGATTTTGTATTAGTGTAGTGTTTTAAAATTTAGTCATGGTGGATAAGGTCTATTCATGTCTATTCAGGTTATATGAACATGTTATCTTAGTTCAAGCTCTTTCATTCTTGTAGACATAAAATTAAACCCATGCTTAAGTAAGAACTTTGTATTAGTAATTTTAACGTTTTGAATGTGCACTACATGCAGGTGTATTTATTTTAGCAGTTTAATGGTTTAGAATGGGACGCTCACCATTGTACTAGTTTTCATAGTTATGTCCGTCTTCTGTCATTGTTGATAATCTTACCTCCTTGAATTTAATTCAGCTTACTTTTAAGATTGCCATAGGGATAGAAACCATATAGATTTTAGTGCAGATATTTGCATTTGGCTTTGTATGGAATTAAAAAGCTGTGTGGATAAAAGAATTGTGTTTTTTAAAAAAGGATATGTATTAAATTGAATCTGTTATTAAGCATTTGAAGTTTCTTATGGGGCACTCCAGTTCTGTGAAAGGCTAGTGTTTATGACCCTTGTAGTAACAGTAATTGCTGAATTAATACTCAAGCGATGAGGAAATGGATTTTGCTAAGATCAGTCTTCCTGCTGCTAATGTTTAAAATAATGTCAGTCGTTAACAATAAGAACAGCTGGCGACAGAAAATTCCCAGGTGCAAGTTTGTCACGCTGTCTTAACTTTCTACCTGCTTTTTACTTGTGTTTGTTTTGTGTAGAAGATGTAGTAACTTATGGGAAACACGGTATTTACAGGGAGGAAAGGAGAAAAACAGTAAAATAAAAGTACTTCTCATTTTCTTAATAGTATTTAAACAAGTTTCAGTTCAGTTCAGTTTAGTCGCTCAGTCGTGGAATTTAACAATTCATCTTTCTTTTTGGTGTTAGCAAATAGTGAGATTTCAGTAAACAAATTCCTGTTAATTTTGTCTCTGCTTTTGCATAATTCGACTCAGAACTGAAATGGATTTTACTTTTGCTGTGTCAGCAAATTATTAAGTAAATGAACCTTTTCTTCTGAAGTTAATTCAGGTTTACCTCACTATCTGAAAGTAGAGTGCTCCTAAGGAAACCTTTGGTAAGCCTAAATGACGTCAAGTGAAGAAGCAGTTACCTTAGACACGTCTTGCTTACAGTGCACAAAATAAATAAAAATAAAGCACAGACGCCCACAGCCACACAGATCAGAGCTGCGGAAGCTTGACGCTGAGATGCAGAGTGCAGTTCCCAGGGGAGGAGGCTGTTGGTGCTGCTCTCTTGCTCAGGACGCGCCGCCTCCGTGTTAGATGCAAGTGAAGACTGGTCGCTATTTTCACCTCTCACCTTTTTTTGCAAAAGCAAAGATCCTCTTCAGGTCTCTTTTGGTTGATGAAAATAGGCAGGTCTTTCGTAAGAGCAGGCATAAAGTGGCATGAGAGTGGCATAAAGTGAATTTTTAAAAAGTAGGGGATACCTGTATAAAGAAAAAGTTCCTTTTTCACTTTCTCCTTTCCCTTTTTCTTTCCCTTTCCCCTGCCATTAAACACGCTCTAAGATCTCCGTTTCATCTCCACTTGGGCAGATCGCATAACACTCTAGTCACTTTGAATGATTAAAATACATCTGCTTTTCAGGGCCTAAAAAGCCCAGCCCACAGTAAGTTAAAGAGCCTGGTTCACATCTTGCAACCTCATGGAGCTTATATTCTAGTGGGAGACAGACCAATAAATAGTAAGTGAGAGAGATAGATAAAATACATGTTTGAGGCTGACTGATGCTCTGGAGAAAAACAGAAAGAAGGATGAAATGTGTGGAGATTGTGTGTGACATTTTAGATGAGAGCAGCCAAGAAAAGCCTCACTGAGAAGGTGGGTTTTGAGTCAACAAAGACCTTAAGGTGGTGGAGCACAAACCATGTGCATATTTGAGGAAGAGCGTTCCAGGCAGAGGGACGCTGGTGCAGAGGCCCCAAGGTGGATATGCACAGTATATGTTGAAGAAGGAGTTGTATAGCCAGCTGAACAAGGAAAAGAGGAGCAGATGAAAAGGATAGCAGCAAATGATACAGTGCCTTTAGGTCATAGAACTTTAACACAGAATAAGAAGGGAAGCCTGATTATCATGGAGGGTTTTGACCAAAGTTACGTGAGCTGATTTACTATCACCCTGTCTGGTTGTCTTTGACAATAGACTACCGTGGTGGGGTTAGGGTCCCACAGGGAAACAAGGAGGCTACTGTAGTTAAGCTGCCAAAGGATGCTGGTGTTTTCAGTCAAGGTTGAGGTGATCTGGAGAAGTAGTAGAATTTGAGGTATGTTTTGAAGATAAAACCAGTGGAATTTACAGATGTGGGATAGAGATGAGTGCTGTCAAGGGTGAGGTCTAGGCGTTTGCTCTGAGGATCGGCTGAAGTAGGGAAACTTGTAAGAGGAATCGGGATCAGGGATTCAATTTGGGACATGTTAAACTTTTCAAAATTATTGGATTCAAAATATTAGATTTCAAAGTAAAGACTGTTTAGTAGGCATTTAGATTTATAGCCCTGAAAGTCAGTATAGAAATGTAGGCTGGGGATACAAATTGGTGGGTTCAGAGCTTGCTGTTGCTATTAGAAGCCAAAAAATAGCAGGAGATCAACAAAAGAGAATATGTAGGTAGAAAGGAGAAGAAGTTTAAGGACCGAGCTCTGCAGGACTGGCAATATTTAGAAGTTAGGGAGATAAGGAATGGCAATAGTGATTGCCATAGTGATAATGGCATTTAGTGATTGAGAAGGAGAGGCCAAGAAAGTTAGGAGGAAAACCAGTAAGTACAATGAAGCAGAGAAAGCATATCAAGGAGGAAGAAGTGACTAACTGTGTCTATAAGATGAAGATTGAGAAATGAGCAATCAGAGCAGTGATGAGGTCCCTGGGGACCTTGGATGAGAGCTGTTCCAGTGGCGGGGAGGGGGGTGGTGGTGGTGGTGGGATAAGAGCCTGTTAGAAGTAACTGAAACGAGAGCTGGAAGCAGTAGAGGAATCAAGGTTAGCTCAAAGATTGAGGAAATGGCATCTTAGTATTCTTGTGGGCATGATTCACCAGAGAGGGAAAAACTGATGCTCCAGGATGGAGTACAGAATTGTTAGAGTGTTGTTCTTTTTGGAAAAGAGAGGCTAAGAACTAGTGGAAAGGTGTCATTAGGACCTGTTCTGCGATTGCCAGCGTTTAGCACCCCTTATCTACTCAGTTATGACACCTCGGTGGCAGGTCAGCTACTAGCCTGTAAAATGTTGTAGTTAAATTAGACTGAAGTCAGTCGTATATCCAGCACGCCCCCGCCACCTCCCCCCCTGACCATCTACCTCCCCGGTAACCCACATCTTGGTTAGCAGGTGGCACCTTTGAGAAAGTTATTCCAGATAGGGCAGCCAAAGTGAAAGTGAAAGTGAAGTTGCTCAGTCGTGTCCGACTCTTTGCAACCCCATGGACTGTAGCCTACCAGGCTCTTCCGTCCATGGGATTTTCCAGGCAAGAACACTGGAGTGGGTTGCCATTTCTTTCTCCAGGAGATCTTCCCAACCTGGGGATTGAACCCGGGTCTCCCGCATTATAGGCAGACGCTTTACCATCTGAGCCACCAGGGAAGATCCAGGGCAGCCAACGAGGGCTGAATTTTAGCCCTAACTTACCTTGTGGCGTGCTAAGTTGCTTCAGTTGTATCCGACTCTTTGTGACCTCATGGACCGTAGCCCACCAGGCACCTTTGTCCATGGGGTTCTCAGGGCAATACTGAAATAGGTTGCCATTTCCTTCTTCAGGGGATCTTTCCAACCCAGGGCTCGAACACACATCTCTTTTAACTCCTGCACCTTAGGCTAGGTGTTGTTAGAACACAACCATGAGCTACAGCCCTACTAGGTCTACTCCAAGACGGTGGCTGCTGCTAATAAGTCCCTTCAGTCGTGTCCGACTCTGTGCGACCCCATCGATGGCAGCCCACCAGGCTCCTCCGTCCCTGGGATTCTCCAGGCAAGAACGCTGGAGTGGGTTGCCATTTCCTTCTCCACCAAGACAGTGGGGAAAACCACATTTCATATTCTGCTGTCATAGCCAGATCCTTAGTGTCTTGTAGCAGAAATAGCGTGACTGAGAAGAAAGCAAACTTAAGAACCAAGAATTTGCTGTGGGAGTCCCAGCTCTTCTACCACCTGGAAGAGAGGATTTGAGATGGATGACTTACTTTCTGTGAATCGGTTTCTTCAAGTGTAAAAGGAGGGGTTGAGCGGCAACCAGATCCTTTTCATGCTGAAATTCTGTGAATCACTAAAGTATAGTAATCCCCAGCCATCTCAAGCATAATATAATTCTGCCAAAAACCAGAGTATCACTGAGGATATTCATTCAGTTTCTTTGGAGAATAGCTTTCCTTACATTGCTTCCCAAATATTTGGGAAATTTGACTGAAGATTAAATTACACATAGTAGCACAGAAATTATAAGAAGAAATATACGTATAACAAAACCATTCAAGTCAGTAGAGATTTATTCAGATTTCGTCCAAATTCTATCAGAATGTTTTGTAGCTGTGGGATATGTGGAAAGTTATTTAACTCTCTGAACTTTAGTTTCCTCATCTAAAAAATAGTGATATAATAATAGTATGTTTTATAGATTCGTAAGGAGAATTCAGTGAGATGTGTACTATGGTGCTTTGAAAAAATGCTTGACTTCTTATGAAGTAAACCTTAGCTGCTGCTTTTATCATTGTCATTATTGTTGGCAGTGTGTGGAGAACTTGTATGGTTTAGAAACAGCTTAGTAAAGCAGCTATACTGTAAAAGTCTCACACTATAGTTTTATAATGATTACTTTGAGTCATCAAGGGAAAAATTAACTTAGAAAAGGAAATGTCATTGAATCAGGTTAAACTGTCTTCTTTTTATAAACAAAACTGGTACTTCATTTTGTATCTTTTTAGTTAGAGCGAAATTCCCTTGGGGAGTATACTGATTCTCAAATGATTACCGAACAGTGAGCCATTACTGTAATTAGTTTCACTTGTGTATACTTCAAACTTAGAAAATAATATTTTTCAAAAATATATTTTCTGTAAATAGGCCATAATAGTAAGGTTTTATAGTTCATGTATATCTGCCTTTAAAATAGGTTTTTGAAACATACTGTAAACATTTTGATTGTACCATCAAGTTTTCTACAGTCTTTCTGTATGAACTGTTTTCAGAGTGATTGTTGATAACATTGCTTGCTTAATGTTTACAGTCTACAGTGTATGTTTTACCGAATTAAGAATGGCACCCCACTCCAGTACTCTTGCCTGGAAAATCCCATGGACGGAGGAGCCTGGTAGGCTGCAGTCCATGGGGTCGCTAAGAGTCAGACACAACTGAGCGACTTCACTTTCACTTTTCACTTTTATGCATTGGAGAAGGAAATGGCAACCCACTCCAGTGTTCTTGCACAGGGACAGGGGAGCATGGTGGGCTGCCGTCTGTGGGGTCTCACAGAGTCGGACACGACTGAAGCGACTTAGCAGCAGCAGCAGCAGATCATTTAATGTATGTTTGAATGTCCTAACGTCATTACTTTATCAATGTTGGTTTGCACTTATTTTAAATCAAACTTGCGGATTTCTAAACTGACGGTCACTAAAAGAAGAAAAACATTATACATACTTCAGGGCAGAAAGTTAAGTTAGTCTATAAGTTTAGAGAAAAATAGAAGTCTGTAAGGTAAATTTGAAAAATACTGTGTTTAGATTTTATTTGAATTATCTGTCATTGTAGTTTATAAATAAAATGATCGTGTTGAACACAATGTAATGTACTTGGGATTTAACACCACCTAGCACTCAGACCTTGAGATACACTCGCACTAAAGGGAACCAGGGCTCCTTGAAGAAGTAGCAGATTCCAAGGATGGAGCCTGGAACATACTGTAATGCTAAAAAGTAAGACAATGCTTCCCCCAAAATGATGGTGGCATATAAGGATACAGGGGTCATTTTGAAGATGTTCCCATTGGCCAAATCTGGGATAATCTGAGCATCAAAATAATTAAATGCAGTAGGAATGATGCTGAAGCTGAAACTCCAGTACTTTGGCCACCTCATGCGAAGAGTTGACTCATTGGAAGACTGATGCTGGGAGGGATTGGGGGCAGGAGGAGAAGGGGACGACCGAGGATGAGATGGCTGGATGGCATCACGGACTTGATGGACGTGAGTTTTAGTGAACTCCGGGAGTTGGTGATGGACAGGGAGGCCTGGCGTGCTGCGATTCGTGGGGTCGCAGAGTTGGACACGGCTGAGTGACTGAACTGAACTGAACTGAAGAATTCTAAATGGTTAGGAAAAAAGATAGGAATCCATAAGACCTCACCAGTAATACACATGTTCATGCAGATAGGAGAAGAGAAGGTTCAAGCACCAACTGGTAAATGCAAAGGAAATGCTGACATTGGAAAATTATGATTTTATCACTGTCATAGTGAAGTTCACTTTAGCCAGGAATCTCAAGTCGATGTTAAATCTAGGGTAGAAGTGCTGATGAAGAGTGGGGTATTTGCACGGTCTTCGGCTTCCCTCCTGTTGGTTCAAGCAGTAAAGAATCCACCTGCAATGCAGGAGACACAGGAGACTCGAGTTCGATCCCTGGGTCAGAAAGATTGCCTAGAGGAGAGCATGGCAATCCACTCCAGTATTCTTGCTGGGAAAAATCCCATGAACAGAGAGCCTTGCAGGCTATGGTCCATGGGGTCACAGAGTCGGACATGCCTGAAGCAACTGAGCACACACACACTGAGTTTCCAAAGACTGCTTCTTGGTTGCAGTCGCATAGTTCTTGATCTGGATAATGAAAATTAACATCACCAGTGTGCCTCTGGATATGACACCCTGGGAAGAACACAGCATCACTTACTTTCTCTTCTAGCCAGGAATGTACTACCTGCATATAATCGTAAGGAAACACCAGACAAGTTCACAGTGATGAGTATTCTATTAAATAAGAACTGTATTCTTCAAAAATGCTAAATATTGTAGTAGGCAAAGGAAGGCTGAAAGGCTCTGTGTTAAAGGAGATTAAAGACATTGGACACAGATGGTTGATTTCAAGACTGGGATCCTGTATCTGGAGGAAAATTGAGGTTTTCTTTAAGAGATAATTGGGTCAGTTGACATTATTTTGCAGATTGTAGGTATTGTACACATTTTACTTTTATTGATGTTGTAGCTATATTGCAGTTGTATTAGGTTGTTTTAGGAAATGATACTGAAATATTTAATGAGGAAAGGACTATGATACATTGAACTTCTCTCAAATGGCTTAGAAAAAAAGCACTTTGTGTGTGTGTGTATTTTAGAAAGGGGAGATGGAGAAAGAGAAAAGGAGTTGACTAAAGCAAAATGCTGCTGCTGCTGCTGCTAAGTCGCTTCAGTCGTGTCCGACTCTGTGCGACCCCAGAGACGGCAGCCTACCAGGCTCCCCTGTCCCTGGGATTCTCCAGGCAAGAACACTGGAGTGGGTTGCAATTTCCTTCTCCAAGCAAAATGAGCAAAGTGGAATTCTGGAAAAAGTTTCTTCGTTCTTGTGATTTTTCTATAAGTTAGAACTATTTCCAAATATGTTTATTCACACATCCCTGCACAAGTTGGTTGAAGCTTATTTCTTTTATATTTATCTCGTACAAATTAACCTTTGATACTTAATTGGTTTAAGATGCTAATATTCATAGATCATAGATACACACATTGATTTTTAATTTCTTTTAAATAGTGCTGGGCCTAAAGGAGATAACATTTATGAATGGAGATCGACTATACTTGGTCCACCGGGTTCTGTATATGAAGGTGGTGTGTTTTTTCTGGATATCACATTTTCATCCGATTATCCATTTAAGCCACCAAAGGTAAGAACCTAGAATTGTGTTCTTTAATACTTATTCTTTTCCAGAATCAGTTATCATAAGAGTTAATGTGTGGATGAAGTTACTGTTTTTCATGGATTATGTGGAAACTCTTGTAACCAACGATTTTTAAAATGTGGTAGTAATTGACTTCTGTTTTACAAATAGCTTTGTATACAATCAGTGGAGAGTGTGTTAAATGTAAATAAAGGTATACCACTTTGCATATCAATAAGCAAATAAATTATGGTATGAGAGAAAATATTATATGAACCTTACTTAAGAAACCTGTTGGGATAAAAGGTAAATTCGACAGCTTCCGGAAATAAGAGTTGGGTATCTTGAATTTTTTGCTGAATAACCTATCGTTATAGATGAAAAAAAAAAACTGGAAACTTATAGCAAAGAAGAGGGAACTAATACTATTTAATATACTTGTTTTGTGCCCACTGTATGATGCATTAATGAGAAAGAGAGAGGCTGAGTGAGAATTATGAGAGAGTGAGAGCCTAAGTATGAATTATGTGGATAACAGCGAAAAGGGTTGAGTTGTGTCTTGTAGTGACTGACAATTATTTTTAAAGTCTTAAACATAGCAGTTACTTGACTAGCTTCTTCCTCTGACTTCTCCCTGTAAAATGGTCAAGCCAGCAGTTACTGCCATCAGTATTAAGTGTGAGTCTAATTATGCTCTAGTTAGACTTACAAGATGTTGTAGAGAACTGTTAAGCCAGCTTTCATGAAATGTTTTTCTTTTCAATGTAGTTCCTTACATTCCTTCCATTATTTAAAATATGTATAGCGATTTAGAGCCTATGCTCACATGGCTGCGTGTTGTGTGTGTGTAAAAAAATTTTTTTTATTCCCTCACTGAATAAGGTAACAACAGTTCCACCTAGTGGTATTTACCTCAAATTACAGAGAGCAGGGTTCCTTATCCCCTACAAGTATTTGCTCACAACTATAGCTGTCAGTTTTTGAGTGCTTTCCTAAGTGGTCCCATCAGCATCTAAGATTTTTAACTGGTTGTTTTATTTTTCTCCAGTATGTTGAGTAGCTCTTGATAGATCAGTCAAAGAAAGTGACAAAACCCTCATGTTAATAAAACTGAAGATTGTATTCATACTCAGGATGACACGTTAAATTCCAGCATATCATTAACTATTTAGTTTGCCTTAAGTCCTTAAGTTTCCTGTATGATACAGGAAAGCACAACCTTAGCAAAATAGTTCATGACTGTATCTATAGTAGTGCTTATTTCTACCTGCCTCATTTTTCATATAGGAAATTGGTTTTAACATGGTAGAAAAATTAGCAGAAAAAGATTTACAAGATTTAGTTTTTATGAAATTATCTTTGAGGGATAATTTGTCAAAGGAAAACACATTTTCTTAGCATCTTTTAATGAAAATAGAAATTGACTATCATAGTTAGTATATGTGATTTGTCATCATTGTTTTGGTTAATACAGTGTTTATTAACTTAGCATGTTAATTATTTCTGTTAAAGTCTCAATATTTTTATTTTCTAGCCCTTTAACGTTGATTCTTTCCTCTTCCCTAAGATGTCTTACATAGTATTTTGAAGCGTTCTTCAGGTCTATAGTTGGACGAGTGAAAAAGAATAAAACAACTGCTGTTATCTTGGTTTAGGTATAATTGCTTCTCTACAGTTTTGCTTATTTTTGAAGTTCAGATAAGGTGTTGAACTTCTTGAAGAATAATAGAAATTTAATTCTTTTCTGTTCATTGGTTTAAAAGCTGAAAGTATTCAGAATATTAATCATGTTTTGTAAGCTCTGTACTGAATAGTCAGCTGTCAATGACACGAAGATACATTATTCCCATATTCTAGAGCAGAGCCAATGGAAATATAATGCTGGCTACATGTGTCGTTTTTGATAGAAACAGTGAAATTAATTTTAATAACATTTTACTTAATCCAGCATGTCCAAAAATACTGTCAGTTCAATATGTAATCAGTAGAATTATCATGAATGCCCTATTTTACATTCTCTGTTTGGTATTGAGTCTTTGAAATCTAGTGTGTATTTTATACTTTTAGCCCATCCTATTTCTTACCAGCCACATTTTAGGAGTTCTGTGTAACTAACATGTACTGTGTTAGAACAGTTCTAGAATTATATACAGTAGTTTATTCTTATCCTCAGAAGCAGAATTCCAAGAGCCTCAGTGGATGCCTGAAATCACAGATAATACCAGACTCTATATAATGCTGATTTTTCCTATACATAAATGCCTATGATAAAGTTTAATTTATAAATTAGGCACAATAAGAAATTAACAATAACTAATAATAAAATTAGAGCAATTATAGCAGTATAATAAATGTTACGAGATTGTGGTCCCTCTCAAAATATCTTGCATACATCGAATGCCTTTTCCATTGTAACTAAGCACCTGTGGCTGTAGCTTTTGCGGCTTGAGGTACAGCAGCAAAACTGGCACAAGTTCCCCCGAGTCCTCCCCCGCCTTTTTTTTCTTGGCAGTTTCATGGATAAAAGTCTCATTCTTACCATAGATCTTAGCAACCTCAGAGTAGAATTTGTTTTCCTGCCCTTATTACATTGAAAGCCTTCATCTTTTCACTCAACACAGGAACTTCATGGCTTCTCTTTCCGGATCTGAATTGCCAGGATCACTGCTCTTGAGCTTTGGGGCAATTATGAAATAAAGTGATGGTGACTTGAAAGCAAGCACTGCAGTACTGCAGCAGTTGAGCTAATAGCCAGGATGCTACTTACTTAGTAGCCTGTGACTGGGCAGGATTATGCTGGACACCCAGGCAGGGCAGGACGGTGCAAGATTTCATCATGCTACTCAAAACAGCGCAGTTTAAAACTTATACATTGTTTATTTCTGAACTTTTGCATTTAATATCTTTGGATCCCAGTTGACCTGAGGGGTCTAAAACTGGAACCGTGGAGGGTAAAAGTGTGGATAAAATGGGTACGACTGTAGTCTCTTCCTCCTCCTTGCCCACTACACCAGTGGTGGCTTTCTTGTTTTTAATTATGCATCCTTATCGAAAATACACATTTGAGGGCTTTACCCATTTTCTTCCCAGACTCCACTTAGGAGATTACCAGTTCCAAGGATTCAGGAACTATCTTTTCTATTTTGCAGTTCTCAATTAAGAATTAACCACTGAATTTGTGATTGTTTTGAAATTTGCCAGTATTTGTTTCTATGATTTATTCTCTTTTTTTTCCACATGTTTCAAGGATATAATGGTTTCCTTTATTCAGTAGCTTAAGGCCTTACTTGTTTTGTTTGACTGTCTTATTCTAACAAGACAGTGAGCCATTTGGGGGAATTAAAGTCTGAGAAATAAAAACACTGGTGATTTCACCAATCTTCTGCAGTATTTTTTGACACATGACGAGAGATTGGTGATGAGTTGATGGCCCTTTTTTTAACTAATGTAACTTTAGTTTTATGTTTAAAAAATTCTTCACTACTTTCTCTTACCTTTGGCACGAGAACATTTCTGTTCTCCCTCATTTCCTGTTTTTAAACAGGAGTGTATATGTACATGCCCACACATACATATATTGAATTACTGTATCATTTATTTAAACAATTCTGCACCTCGCTTTGTTTTAAAAGCAATGTAGTTCCTGCTATACTGGATAAAAACAAAATTTACTGCAACTGAATTAAATAAAATAATTTAATTTTGCTATTACAAAAACTAGTGTTTGATTAGCTCTTCAGTTATATGCTATTTGCTATGATCTGTAATATGTTCCACTTCATTTTTGCTAGTGAGAGTTTTGGTTGGTAATAAAGCTTATCTGTTTTTAATGTCGCTGCCCTTAGGTTACTTTCCGCACCAGAATCTATCACTGCAACATCAATAGTCAGGGAGTCATCTGCCTGGACATCCTTAAAGACAACTGGAGCCCTGCTTTGACTATTTCAAAGGTTTTGCTGTCAATTTGTTCTCTTTTGACAGACTGCAACCCTGGTAAGTAGATTTTTATTAACACATTCAGTGAGGCTCCAAAAATCGGTGCATTTTTCTCAACTTTAAGACCTAAGTGAATTTGAGAAGTAAATGCTATTGGTAGAAAGATCAGCAAAAACCACTGTTTGAGAAGCTTATCAATGCCATTTCAATTAGAATAGACCAAAAGTTTCACAATAACTTCCTTTAGTTTGTTAATGGCGTAAGTAAGTAACTGTTAGTCACTCAGTCCTGCCCGACTCTTTGTGACCCCATGGACTGCAGCCCACCAGGCTCCTCTGTCCATGAGATTTTCCAGGCAAGGATACTGGAGTGGGTCGCCATTTCCTTCTCCAGGGGATCTTCCCGACCCAGGGATCGAACCCAGGTCTCCTGCACTGCAGGCAGATTCTTTACCCACTGAGCTACAAGGGAAGCCCTTGTTAATGGCATACTACCCTGTAATTATTTTCTCCCTGTCATTGCTGAACTCGCTGTTTGCTGAATTACAGAGCTGTGCAGACCCCTCCGATGAGAGCAATGTCTCTGACACCAGGGCCTCTGCTCTTGCTCCCTCCCTGCTGTCGTGGGCTTGCATGCAGCCAGCTGTTCAGCAGTGAAGGGCTTCTTGTTCTCCCTTCTATCCTTCTTGGATTATGGTTAGTTGTATTAGACGTGGTAATAGTGGATATTATAATGATAACTGATGAGAGAGTTAGACTAGATTATGGTTAGTCATTAGTGTGTAACTTTTAAGAGATGCTTAACTGCCACACACAATCTTTCATGTGGGTAGCTGACTTGAAAAAGTAATGTTTAGGCGTGGGATTTCGCATGTGATATCTTACTAAGTGGTCATTTTGTAAAGAAATTGACTTATTGTTTCCTAAATATTTAATTAACCACCAAAGGCTATTACTGTTATCTTAGACCCAGCAGTTGCATATGTACCATAGGTAGAGAGATAGTATAGGGATGTGTAGAAGGATATTCATTGTGGCATCATTTGTTAAAGCAAAAGATTGTAAACAACCTACATTGCCGTTAATAGAGGATGTAGCTTAAAGAGGTAGCTCTGTGTGAATTAATGGAGAAAACTCTCGAAGATACATTAAGCTAAAAAAGCATAGCACTGAAAAATAGGCAAAACAATAATATTCTAAATGCTTATAAATATATATAATGTCTCTGGGTAGAGATGCTGTAAATCGTTTGCCAGGAAGAGAAACTTTTAAATAGTCGGAGGCAGGAAGGAAGAGAGCATTTTTACATTTTACTGGCTGTTGTTTGATGTGCCTCAAATTTTGTACCACATGTACATAGTGGACCTTCTTGAAAAACAAGCTCAAAATAAAATTTACATCTCAGATTCAATTTCCCTCTCAGACTATTATTTAAAACAAAATGGCAAGTAAGTTTTCAAATGGAGGTAAGGATGATGATTTGAATCACATTATTGTACAGAATGAAAGAAATATTTCATTCTGAAAAGCCTTGCATCATAGGATCTGCAGTTGGAAAAATTAATTTTTAAGTATCCATAGAAAGACAAATACTGGCACACTTACTTTTCAGTAAAATGCTAAGGGTGAAAAATAGTTTTTATATATTAAAGATGCACACATTTTAAAAAAATCACACATATTAAAAGCTTTATTAGCTATTTTAAAGAGGCTTTTCTAATTTGAATATTAAAATATAAAGATGATTGTTACTTTAAGCATTTTTCTTTTTGAGAAATTAGCCATTATATATCAAGATGCTGCTGAAAAATCAACATTTCAGTTCCAAACTGCTAGAACTGAACTGTTCAGACACTGTATAATATCTTCTAATGTTCTTTCCACTTTTCCAGCGGATCCTCTGGTTGGAAGCATAGCCACTCAGTATTTGACCAACAGAGCAGAACATGACAGGATAGCCAGACAGTGGACCAAGCGATACGCCACATAATTCACATAATTTGTATGCAGTGTGAAGGAGCAGGAGGCATCTTCCCACTGTGCTGCAGATCTTTATAGCCTTTACAATACGGACTTCTGTGTATATGTTATACTGATTCTACTCTCTGCTTTTATCCTTTGGAGACTGGGAGACTCCCCAAAAAGGTAAATGCTATCAAGAGTAGAACTTTGTAGCTGTAGATTAGTTCTGTTTAAAACGCCTACTTGCAAGTCTTGCTTCTTTGGGATATCAAAATGTATTTTGTGATGTACTAAGGATACTGGTCCTGAAGTCTACCAAATATTATAGTGCATTTTAGCCTAATTCATTATCTGTATGAAGTTATAAAAGTAGCCGTAGATGATTAGGAATTATGTCATTTGTATTAAACCCAGATCTATTTCTGAGTATGTGGTTCATGCTGTTGTGAAAAATGTTTTACCTTTTACCTTTGTCAGTTTGTAACGAGAGGATTTCCTTTTACCCTTTGTAGCTCAGAGAGCACCTGATGTATCATCTCAAACACAATAAACATGCTCCTGAAGGCATAGTTTCCTGTCGTAATATTTTAAGTCAGTTTTGTTAGAAGGCGTGTCTGAGATGATTGTTGTTGAAATAAAAATGTGAATATGAAGATTGACTACAAAGACTAGTACAAATAAATCATTTATTAAATGGAAAACATTTGAAATCTTATAAATGTGTAGAGTTTTCTTCCTCTAAGTCCTAATGAGAGAATACATGAGCTTAAATATACAGAAATACATTTTTAACCATTGGTTTCAAAAACACATAAAGCTCTACTTTGATGATGTGACATCAAAATAACATAAAATCCTGGCTTAAAAGATTTTATATCCAAAATGGTGACTTCCATCCACCATTGGGCAATATTGTCAAATAACTTTAATCTGGTATTCCTTTTATGTGTTTCATGCATTTTTTTTTTTTAACTTATTCTGTTCCTGAGTTTTCGTGGTGTTTTTTGGTGTGTATTATCATACTTACTATGGCACTTGCCAAGCAGAGATAGCTGGTTGAACACAAACTTTCATCTATCCTGAAGGTAGAATAGAACTCCAGATTAGTGTGCAGATGTAGCATTACTTCTCAGTTGAAAAAATAGAGAATTTTAAGGGTTTACAGGTTATATGGATTTCTTCTTTCTAGTTATAATTATTAAATGCTAGATTTCTTACAGGAGTTAATTTACTTTTCAGTATTTAGATTGGTCAGCAGAGTATAAATGTTTTCCTCTGACTGGGATAGTTATTAAGATAATTCCCTGGTCATGCTGCAGATTTGTGGAATATGGGGATATATCTTGTCCAGTCCAAAAGTTGGAAATAGAGTGCCATCTTAAAATGTGTAGGGTGAAACTCTTAGCGTAGAAGTACATTGCTCCAAGATAATAAAGCAAAGCATTTCGAGCTGTACATACCCTTACAAAGAATGATGGACTCCTGCTAGAGTACTTGTCAGTAGAAGTCTTAAACCAGGGTAAAATAAAATCACACTTTCACTTAACACCCCTACTCTCCAAATATCTCCTCGTTACAAAAGTTCACCAAACAGGCTTAGGCCTGTGAAAACCTCTGAGCCTTGAATATTAAAAGCCGTACCTAATAATATGAACCGGAGTCAAGTCAGTGTGATGAGAATGGGGATCTTTTCTGTAAGCTCTGAGGATTTCTATGTAGGTGAAGGGTAGAAAGTAGTTTTTACCCACTTCCACCATTGTACGTCCTGCACCCTAGATTAATAAACTCTCTTGATGCCAGGAAAGTGTTCATCATACTGAATATCAGGATATTTGGGGGATGTGATTCTTGTACTTCCTTCATTTGCTTTGAGTCTATTTACTACCATCAACCTGCTTACTTGCAGGCTTTGTTCACCTGGGACAGTGGAGAAAATTGATGACATAAAAATATTTGTGGCTCTTCCACAAACTACCTTTGTGGCCTTAAATAAGTGTGAACTGTTTTGTAAAACACAAGTTAATTTGATTATTTCCCTGTTCTCTCTTAGTCTTTAAACTCAGTCATTCTAATCTTATAAAATTTTGTTACGCATGGTCTGCTTTCTTTTGCAGGGAACAGGCCACAGTTTCAAGTGAACTGAAAAATAAGTCATCACTTGGGTTCCTTAAAATTCTGAATTTGTAAAAATCTTTTCTACTTCTGATCCACTTCCCAGTTACATAGGTGTCCATCCATGTATACTACAAATAGGGGTTTTTTTTTTTTTCCTCATAAACTTTGCTCTGGAGGTGAATGTGATATTTTAAAACCTAGGTTTTTTTCTCATTCATTAAGAGCAAGTTTTACAAGTTACAGGTCCAATGTAATAGTATTCAAGAATAGCCGTGGCACCGTATACCTGTTGAGCCTGGAGTGTTCTCATCTTCATTGTGTGCCCTCAGAGGGCCTACCTATGCAGCACACGCCAGGCTCCGTATAGTCACTGAGGTGCCTTATCTCGTTCAGTATCACCCCAAATAGCTTTAAGAGAGAGGTGCTTTGATGATCCTCAGTTGACAGAATAAAACTGATTGATGAACAGGTTTAATACTTGCTGCAGATTAAACAGCCAGCATGATTTGAATGGAGGTACAATCCCCATTCTTCACCAGTAGGCTTAGGTGTTTTTGTTCATAGTGTTACAGTTAATATTGAATATATATGTTTATATGTAAAAGCAGGTATACATAGATTAATTGAAAACTTCTGAAAGGTAATAGTACAGTTTTGCATTTTAGTCAATCCTTATTTTAATCTTCTATTTTAGTCTCAAATGGAACCTTACAAAATAGCGCTTTATTAATTGATTCCAGTGAATATGAGGTACGTTTATTTATCTTCTTAGATATTTGTCATAAGAATACTTTTAATTTCACTGGTTTCCGTTTTTTAATTTGGAAAATGAGATAAGTGATGATATTTTAAATTTATTTAACTATGCCATCACATAGCCACATGAAAAAATTTGTATTGATAAATTTATCATCTAATGATGAGCCTTTTCAGAATAATAAGATGCATTAGTTATCTAGACATTGTCTGTTTTTTTGTTTTAATTTAATCAGGATATTCTCAGGTATCGTGGGGATAAAATTTGGAGGTTTGACTTGGCTTGTGTATACATTACTCTTTCTGACAAGAACCATGAGGTGTTGTGTACTTGGGGTCAGTCCGCTACTTGCCCAAGTGTATTGTAACAATACAAGAATGATTATGTAGTAAAATTCAAGCCAGTTTCAGTCCTGTGTGTGGCTTCACCTATTAACCGACATTGTAGTCAAGTTAATGCCATGCACATTTTCAGTTGACATTTATGTTATGGTCTTTGGATAGAATTATGGCATGATTTGAAGCATTATTTTCATAAAACTATTGCAGGTTATTTGAAGAGGCTGAGATAATGATTCTATAATAATTATCCTCTTGTGTTTCAGTATTTCTGTAGATAAATAGAATATATGAATAAACCCATTGCTTCCTGTCTAAATTACCAAGTTTGTCAAGTAATGCCCAAACAGTAGAAAATAATTCACTATTTTAATAGGCAGGTGTTATGTGAAACATCAGTGTTTGGTAACTAGTTTGTTAACTTTCGGGGGGTAAAGTTATTCTGTGATTTAAATGTACTGCTCCAGTGTGTAATGGGATATTTCTACACAGTGGAATGATAGTCCTTTCAAAGTGGTTATGAAAGGAATTTGGGGGACTGGTTTATAAACTGTGTTGCCAACAGTGATTAAGTGGTGTATTAAAACCTCGTCAGACAGAATGAACCTAGATATTACCGATGAGTACATTTAAAGAAATATAAATTTAGTTTACATCTATAGGTTATCTTGCTGAAGTCCAGTGAGGCTAAAGCCAGTTAATTATTCAGGTCTTTTTAGCACAGAACATTAAAAGCAAATTTTCCCCCGAATCTAGTTCCCTAAAGTTTTTCTCGAGTTT
Organism: Cephalophus harveyi; assembly: GCA_006410635.1. Taxonomy (NCBI): domain Eukaryota; kingdom Metazoa; phylum Chordata; class Mammalia; order Artiodactyla; family Bovidae; genus Cephalophus; species Cephalophus harveyi. The sequence continues at coordinate 107,297 of SJYT01026587.1, read as the reverse complement.
GGCTCTTTTGATGAAACTTTTCCATTTCACTATTGTGTAACTTCAGTCTGTCAGTGTGTTTCTCGTTTTCTTTCTTTTCCTTTGGATGGGGTGGGTGGGGGTGGGGGTTATGGTGTACACCACCTCAGCTGGCCTCCATTGCGAGTTTATTCTACAAATCAAGTTTGCTTGTTGAAGGTCCTTTCAGGCACTGTAATACATGCAAAGATGAATACATCCTTAAATAGTTTATCCTTTTTCTGTCCAAATAGATTTTTTCCCTCTTCTTAGCAGAGGAGAACATATCTTTTGTTAACATTGGGGGGGGGGGGGGGGGGGGGGGGGGTTATGCTGTATACCACCTCAGCTGGCCTCCATTGCGAGTTTATTCTACAAATCAAGTTTGCTTGTTGAAGGTCCTTTCAGGCACTGTAATACATGCAAAGATGAATACATCCTTAAATAGTTTATCCTTTTTCTGTCCAAATAGATTTTTTCCCTCTTCTTAGCAGAGGAGAACATATCTTTTGTTAACATGTATTCTTTTTCTACTGAACAAGAAATTAAAACAAATGTCTCAGCTGATTTAGCTATGAAAATATTAGTATAATAATTTGGTTTTATCTAATCTATATGATGTTAAACATTCTTAATACCATTTGATGCTTTCAAAATAATTACTCTCTGTCTTTCAAACTACTCTGAATACCCAATATCTCTAGCATGCGTTTTGGTATTATATTCAGTTTAACACCTTATATGTTTCTGGATAGTGAGCTTTTGGAGGATAATATCTGTAGTCCTTGTCTCTGTATCTCAGCCCAGCAGTATCTGTTGTACCATGATAGATGTTTCTGAATGAATGCATATGATATCATGGGTGTAATCTTTGTAAGGTTGTTCAGGGACCATGTGGAAGCATGTCAGTCCTGTCGTCTTTAATTCCTTGTCATGCTGATTCAGTGCTTTATACTTGGTAGGTACTGGATATTCCTGTTAACTTGAAGTGGGAGAAGTAGCAATGGGTTATTTTCATAACTTACTTAGTATCTACTTGTTTAAAATGGAGAATGAATTAATCCTATAATTTTAAAAGTCCTTAAGTGTACCAGAATGCTCTCTGCCCTACAAAATGTTCATCATTTCCCATTATCATTACTATCTTATTTGGTATATTTCTCCCTCTCCTTTTTACTGGTAAGAAGAAAAAGGACACAGTGAAATATATGTATCTGCTTACAGTAATTCTGTTATGGAAATTTAGTAAGAAAAATGAAAAGTGGTAACTTTTGAAAAAATTTCTTTTAAGAGAAATAATTTAGGGAAAAGGAACAAGGGTACCCATATAGTAGTGTGGAGAGGGGCAGTCCTAGAGTGTTGAAAGTTAGTCATTGGAATATTAGCCAAACCTTTTCATTTTGTTTTTCTTTCCCATTTCTATCTTCTGTGAGAAAAGAATAGAATAGGATAAAGAATCAAATGAGTCACTTTTTCTTTATTGCCCTATTTTTTTCCTATTGCCCTATGTTTATTGTGGATTGGGTAAAAGATCCCTTGATTCCAGAAGTGTAATTCCAGTTTCTCATTGTAACATGTGAGTATTTCATAAGTTGGGTGAGCAAATTCAGGTATGTTGTCTGCTTATTGCTCCAGGCCCATCTCACACCCAGAGCGGAGAATGAACCCAGGGAGGAACAGGTTACTGAGCACTGTTGATCGCCAAGGGAAGTCCTGATACTCAAGGGGCAGGTGTGTGAGGAATGGCAGAGATTCTCTAAGACTGAGGCATGCTTAGAGCAAGTCAGGGTACGAGCATTTCATGCTATGTAGTGATGAAGAAGAGTACTTATGAGGGATACAGGGGGTTGCAGGGATATTAGTGGCACCCCTTGCTTGACTCTTACATTATTTTTTAGGAGCGTGTGAGCCCACTGCTAAACTCTTTCCCTGGCTACCCAACCCCTAAATGGTAAAGGTCATTTTGAGTCATGTGGGACAGCTTTTTTCTTTTGTAATTTTTTTTTAATGACACATGTTATTTGTATGTTACCTTTTACTTGATCATGAGCCCCTAGAAATCAGGGATCAAGTTCATTTCACTCAGTAAGTTAGTAGTTGTGTATTCTGGCCAATATTGGTTTAAGTGCTCAGGATTAGCATGGAGAAAAGCACATGAAAATCCCTATGGTAGGTCGTTTACTTTCCAGTTCAAGGTGACAGACAGGTTTTTTTTTGCGGGGGAGTGTGGTGTGTATATAATATGCGCTAAGTCACTTTAGTCGTGTCCAACTCTTGGTGACCCTGTGGACTGTAGCCTGCCAGGCTCCTCTGGCCAAGGGATTCTCCAGGCCAGAATACTGTAGTGGGTTGCTATTTCCTTCTCCAGGGGATCTTCCCAACCCAGGGATTGAATCTACATCTCATATCTCCTGCATTAGCAAGCAGGTTCTTTACCACTAATGTCACCTGTGAAGCCCTGTTGTTATATAGTGTGAATGTGATGGTAAGTGCTATGTCAAAAACTAAAGCAGGCAATCTGTGCCATGGAGGAGAAAGGGGAGGGGGTAGGCCAGTTGTAACAGGGTTACCAGAGAAGGCTTAACCAAAAATGTCAGCCAAGAGCTGAAGATGGTAAAAGATAAGGGGGGAGGAGGAGTGTGGAAATTCCAGCCAAAGGAAATAGCAAATGAAAAGAGCCAGGAGCATGCTCAGTGCTTGCAGAAAACAGCAAGACCCCAGAGAAGCTGGGGTAGAGTGAGCAACTAGAAGAGTAAGAGGCAAAGGCAAGACTGACTGCTGACAAGTCACACGGGGCCGTTTAGTGTGTTAATAGTGCCTTGTAAGGAGTTTGTTTTATTCTTAAATAAGATGAAAGCCACTGGAGTGTTGTAGTCAAACAGTGATGAGATTACGACATGTAGAATTTCTGGTTACTGTTAGGGAAAGACTTGGTGGGTTAGAGCTGGCTTAGAGATGCTGATGACATCAACCTGGGTAGCGTTAGTGTAGGTAGTAGGAAATGATCAGATTCTGGTTGAAGGTAGCTAATAAGTTTTGCTGATAGACTTAACTGTGGTGTGAAAAGTCAAAGTTTAGCACCTGAGAGAACCAGAAGGCTGGAATTGTAGTTAATTAAGATGAGTCTGGAGGTGGAGCAGGAATGGAGAAAGATGAAGAGCTTCATGTTAACAGGTTAAGTTTGAAGTGCCTATGAAACGTCCACAGGGAGACTTCAGAGCAGCAGCTCTCCAGATCTGAGATTTGGGAGTTAGTTCTGGGTCATTCACATACATTTGGGATTCATGAGTGGATAGGTGATGTTTACAGCTATGGGACTGGACGAGATCATCAAGGAAATGAGTGCTGCTAGAGAAGAAAGAAGTCTGGGCACTCCAATTTCAGAAGCCAAGCACACATGGAATCAGCAGAAGAACCCAGGAAGTAGAAGGAAATCCCCACGAGAGCATGGGGACCCGAAAAGAAAGTGAAGAGTTTCCTGGAGATGGGAATGATCTGCAGCTTCAGATGCGACTGAGGATCCAGCTAAGATGCTGCTGCTGCTGCTGCTAAGTCGCTTCAGTCATGTCTGACTCTGCGACCCCATAGATGGCAGCCCACCTGGTTCCTCCGTCCCTGGGATTCTCCAGGCCAGAACACTGGAGTGGGTTGCCATTTCCTTCTCCAATGCATGAAAGTGAAAAGTGAAAGTGAAGTTGCTCAGTCGTGTCTGACTCTTAGTGACCCCATGGACTGCAGCCCACCAGGCTCCTCCGTCCATGGGACTCTCCAGGCAAGAGTACTGGAGTGGGGTGCCATCGCCTTCTCTGAACTAAGATGCAGGTGTGACTCTTATTTCCCACCTGATGAGCAGTGGTCACGAGCGACTAATAAAAGTGGCAAGATCAAAAGCTCTGTTGGAATAGATGCCGAAGGTAACAAACTGTAGACTTCTGACGGTTTTGCAATAGAGAAATGGAGGGTAGTTTCGTTTTTTTAAGGAATTATACTGTATGTTGATGAGGAAGATGAACAGGGAGAAATGGGTGAGTAGGGCAGAGAAGCAGTGTCCTAGAGAAGACAGCACTGTTTTGGGGGTGTTTCCAAAGCTCTCTGCACCCCCCTTGGATCCCCCTTTCTTCCTGACAAGACTAGGAGCTCTTGAGGCGGGTATCCCCACTTAAAGCAGTATTGGCCTTCACCAAACTCACGCTCTCCTACTTAGGCAGAAGGAGCCGAGATCTAGCATGGATGTGAAGTGGCTGTTCTTTGCTAGGAACCTAACACCTCATACCACCCATAGTAGGAGGACAAGCAGAAGGCAAGAGGATAGGTCCAGGCTGGAGGCAGATGTGATAGTGGGAAGCTCCCCGTGACTTCTACGCCTCTATTAAGTAGGAAGTGGCTGTTGGCCGAAAGAGAGGGTGGGGTGACCAAAGCGCATGTGTCTGTATGAGTCCTCCATGCCCAGGAGAGGGGTCATGTATTTTTGAGAGAATAAACGAATGGTTAAGTGAGTTGTCTGTCTAGATGAGCCTGTGATTTTATAGTAACATGTTAATAGTGAACAAGTAATCAAAATTTCCTTAGCATCTGGAATGGCTCTTCTTTTTCCTCAAGCATGTCTAGCAACTGTTAGCTGAGTTGAATCTTAAGCACCTTAATATTTTCTTTGCTTCAGGTGATTTTCCTTGTCCTTGAAGAATCTTACCTTGACACCACATCTAACTACATTTAGAAATTCAGATCAACAGATTTAAGTATTTATAACTAATGCTGCTTAAATGCTGGAAGTGGAAGAAAATACATTTCCTAAAGAGCTCATCAAAGCCTAGTCAGGAAGAGATGTCCTAGGTAAGCATGGAGAGCTTTCAGGAAGATGGCTTGTCAAAAATCCTTTCTTGCCCATTCAGATGATTCTAGGAAATAGAGCAAGTCTACTTTGTAGACACTGTTGAGAGAAGGACATAGAGATGCCAACTCCTCTTACTCTCACTTCCCACCCTGGCTCCATGGAAGGACACTCCCAGTCCCAGGCCTTCTGTCTCTTTCTTTACCTTACTCTTGGTAGTAGGGAATTTGAAAGGCAAATTCCATTTCCAGAGAACCCATGGGGCAGTGAGCTAAGGACCAGGGCTCATGCCCTCTTTGCCTTTCCATGCTCCTGTCCTGACTTCCTGCTTCCCAAGACTCATACAGAAGAAATGGAGCATATTTAGCTTATTTTTTCTGAAAACCTAGTCAGTGACAGACCTAATTGGCTCACCACTCAATTTTGCCTAGAGAGTCAGGAAGTAAGAGATACTTTGTCACAGTCCTTTTGCTGTGTAATTATTGCACATTTATAAATCCAACTACTAATTACTTGAACTTAAGTAGGGTGTGACTCTTTAACCTACATTAATCATAATAATATTCTTTAGAATATCTTATACTTTTACAGGCTGATGTTTGCTGTCTTTTTTCCTTGTTTCTGACAGATGTCATGTTTGGGTTCTGTTTTCTCCTTTCCAGTCCTAGGTCTAATTCGGGCCCTTATCTTCAGGAGCCTTTTAAGTTATCCTCTCATCCATCGAAAGGACTCTTACTCATTCTCCTTGCTGCTCTCACATTAATCTTCTTAGAGTAAGCACATCCCTTGCTCTTAGACTTGAGTGGTTGCCCACTGTTTTCAGAATCAAGTCCAAACTCCTTTGAAGCCCAGTTTTCTGTCATGACGTCAGTATGCTCCCATGATGAAGCAGCATTTATTTCAGTAGTAGGTTCAGATGCACTTGTTTTTAGTGAAATACCAGAATCATTCTTGCCAATGGCAGTCATTCTATAACTTAAAAATATTTTGTCAGAGAAATAGCAATAGTGACTCATTGAGAAAACTTCCTTAATCTTCTGACTCTTGAAGACTTTCTGCTCATGGGGCTATAACTCTCTGATGCTTTGACATTTTTATAATTTCTTTTACTGCAAGCAGTTCAAAGTATTGATGCATATAACCTTGTTGCTGGCTGTGGTAAGTCTAAAGCATCAGAAAATGGATAGCTTAAGATACTTTGCTAGGCACACCAGTATTTTAAATCCGAATTGATATACTTGGTGCTTCAAGACAGATGGTTCATTGCTTGTGAGGCTAAGAGCATTTGGCAGTACTGAAATTGAGCCTTCTGTTCAGTCCAGAATAATTCAGTGATGAGTGGGCAACTTTGTACTTTTTTTTTTTGGCTGGATTTGAATATTTGGAAGTGTTTTAGCTTACATATTAACTATATGTGAGTGCCTTCATAAAATGACATTCCAAGCATAGGCAAGTACATAATCAGTGGATAAGCACTATATCAGTTTGGCATATGGCACCACTTGTTTTTATTTTCATTATAGGGATGTTCCTAGTAAGATTAACAAGTATCCGGCCACATTTAAACATGGACACAAAACTTTCCAGGTTTAAGGTTAACTGTTAGTTAGGCTCAGATTAGTTGACATCCGAGGGGAGGATTTTTGAATGTGACTGAAGTGAGTCAAGAAACAGAGGTTGTTAGGTCCCATGCTGGTCATCTCGCCTCAGTTTCATGTGATTCCCCCAGGTAACACCTCTCCTCAGGCACCTTGCTAAGACAGCGTTTCCTTATTTAAGGCCTGGCTAGAGGATTGCAAAGAACAGCATCTTTAAACCCCTGTGTTTTGTTACTTAAATTAGAAATCATTTTGTATTCTTCTTGATTTGTAGCTTGTTAGAGCTTTCTTAGTAATTAGCTGGAAATGTCTTTTCTCCATGTGTTTTCAAAGTAGGACTTCCATAATGCTGTGGTCATAAGGGGGCGACTGGGTGTTGGGAAGCCAGCAGCCCCAGCAGCCCACGACACGGGAACAGCCCGTGGGGCCGTCTGCTGGGCAACAGCAGTAGCACCATCACTCCGCAGTCGCCCTGGGTTTGGGGTTTTGATGGGTGGAGGATGTTGATGGTTAATTTAGCAGAGGGTGCTATGATGTGGAGAAAATGTCCACCTCATTTAAGCTGTGGGAAAAGGTTTACTCGTTTGAGCTGGAGTTAAAAATACTGTTTTGCCTGCTCTCTTAATGCTGAAAGGATAAAAAGATCAATAAAAGGTGTCCTTGGATTCTGTAAGTCAGACTTGTCTCTATTTTTTCTACATTTCCAGGGAAGCCAAGATCACAAATAAAGGGGCATTCTGTATTTTTATTGATTTCTATAATGTAAATTCTTTTCTGACAATAAATGTATTGTGAAGGGTACTCTGACCACTTTTCTAGATTCATTTCATATAACACATTCATGGACTGATCTCTTTAAGAGTCACTTCTTTACCATCTGCAACTTTGAACACACTAAGGAAGCCTTAGTTCCTGTCTGCTGGGTCGTGGCATACATGGGACAATGGAACTAGAAGGGTGCTTTAGGAGGACATGTACACAGCCAAGTGACTCGTTGCGTCTCTAAAAATCACTGCCATCTGCTTATTTAACACAGGGACAGTAACCTTGGCTCTGAGGTCAGGCCCCTCTAGACTAGGAATCTTTAAAATCATCATCTCTAATAAAATGTCATCAAATAAAACATTTTATCATTGAATAAAATATAAACTAATTACCAAGAGTTGCCACCTGACACATTTTGACACTTTTGAAAGAATCGATCACAACTTTTAAATTTTCATTGTATTATCATTTAGAGTAATTAAAGGTCATTGATATATTATGATAGTTTTTTTGTGAGTAAAACATTCCAATAGTAATTACTTCACTTCTCCTGGATCTCCAGTTTCTGAACTCTGGAGCCAAAATAACCACCAGCCTGTGATGGAGTAACTAAACTCTCACATTTTCTGTGTACTGTCTTATTCTATAAGTAGAACTTTCTTTTTTTTTTTTAACTTTGCTGGGCCTGAATTTTCTCAATTATCTAAAAGAACAAAAAACTGAACAACACTGCAGAAATGTAGTGATGGGGAAAATGTGTTTAGTAGCGAAACACTGGGCAGTGTAAAGTATCTGGAAAGACTTCTTTTAAGCAGTAAAACAATACAGTTGCAAATTGTATGGCTAATTACATGTTTGAGTACAGCATGAAGCTTCACTATTAGAACATTGTTTTTGCTTGTGCTAATAGGTTGTGTCGCATCTTTTTTTGTTGTTTTTTGTTTGTTTTTGTCTCTGGGCTCTGAAGATTGAAGTTTACTATTTATTTCCAAGAAGGACATAAGTGAGTATATTTCTTTTTTTATTAATTTAATGGACTGATGATACATATTTATATGAGTGTTCGATTATAATTTAAGTAATGTAGCTGCCATAATCTTCTTCTAGATTTTACACTTGAGAGGTGGTCTGGTCTAATCATTTCTAGATGATTCTTCTGATTCTCAGACACAAAGAGAGGAGTTAAAGAATTTAGAATCATTCTGGGTGTGGTGGGAACAAACTCATGCACATTCTTCTCTAGAGAAAAATCACACATGTCCTCATCCTTAAGGTTTCTTTTAATTTCATTTTTCCTCCAGACCAATAGTAAGATGTTTTTACTTTTTTTTTTTTTTTTTCCAGAAGAGGTGTGGTGGAAGGGTCTGCCAGAACCAGAGGCTAAGCACACAGCAGTGTAAAACAAATTCTTTATTCCAGCTTCCAGAATGCATCCTCTTCAGCCTTTCCTGTTCATTGGACTAAAGCTGTTAAGCAGTGGTGTCAAGAACCATCATCCACTGGTTGAAGCTCAGTAGAAAACGAGGAAGCAGGCGGGTTTAGATCCAGTAGGAACAACTTGACTCAGATCTTCGCACTTTCACTAAGGAGGGTCGGGGGTGAGGAGACAACATTTACATTTATACTGAAGCTGATCTGATGTGATTGTGACAATCTTCCAATCAGTATTTGTTTATCTTAATTTAGTCACATGTTAAAAATGTGAGGGTCAAATTTACTTCCGCCCAAGGCCACTCGGAGTACACTTCTTGTAGTCTTTGGAAGGGATGACAAGGAAACAGCCGTGCTTTAATGATGGTGCTAGATGTTTATGAAAGCTAGGTGTAATAGTAGAAACATTTTATTGTATATTTTTATTCCAAAGTAAATGTATTATATTTAGATAAATATTCAGTGATAAGCCAGAAATCTTACACATACATTGCTGAAAGACATTTTCCCTCTAGATTTAATAAAATTCTGGTACACAGAGGTAATAAAATTCTGGTACACAGAGGTACAAAGTATAATTCACAGATGTAATGAAAAACCTAGAAAACTTACTTCCCGCATGTTTTCCTTCCTTCCCCTCCCCTCCGGTCCCTTTCCTCCTCTTCTCCACCCCACCCTCCAGTCTTGCTTGCCTACATTGCAGGAAAAAAAAAAAGCAGGTGAGCACATAATTAGGTTGTCACTTTAAACTCTGGATTAAGTTGGAGATCCTGGAAGACCTTCCTCAACTGCAACAAACGACTTTTTCCACCCCCATCTGCATTCTCCCACTACTTTTGATTAAATGTCTTGAGAATCCGCCAATATTTTTAACTGATCAAGTGAAAAATACACAGGAAGTATGCCTGTTTTTTAATTTGTTTGTATATTTTCTTGATGCGTTGCATAAAGACCCAAAGGTGCTTTTGCTTCTCTCTGTCCTCACTGGAACTGTGGTTACTGTGGGGTGTGTGGTACTCTGTAGCACACCATAAATCTCCACTAGATGTCAGCGTGTCACCAAATGAAACCAGCACACTCTCCTGACCATTTAACCAGAATGCTACAGACATGTTTTAGTATGCAGGTTAATAAATTATATTTGTCAATGAATAGTAATAAAAATGAAATCTTTAAAAAATTTAGTACCTTTCATCTGAGGATTTCAAAATGTTGTACTTATATTTTGGTTTTTGCCATAAGAGCCCCAAAGAGATAAGAGTGCAAATATTCATTTTACAGTAAAGTAAAGCAAGAGGACAAAATGATTGGCTCAAGATCACATAGACGATGTCTGAATAAACCCAGGCTGGTATTTCTGCCATCACAGAATCTACTCTACCTGTGTACTTAGATACAGATGCCCTTTATTTATCATTTATATTAACTGCTTTGCCTTAAAAACAAGCTCAAGAAAAGTGAAATAATAGTTAAGAATTATTGAAGATTATTGATACGACTAGTATGGGGATGTTTCAGATGTAATTTTGCTGCTGCTGCTGCTGCTAAGTCGCTTCAGTCGTGTCCGACTCTGTGCGACCCCATAGACGGCAGCTCACCAGGCCCCCCCCCCAGACCACCCCCCACTCCAATGCCCCAGAGAGCCCCGGGAAAGGAGTGGTCATTAGATGTGTATAAGAGACAGCCCCCCGCCCCGTCCCTGGGATTCTCCAGGCAAGAATACTGGAGTGGGTTGCCATTTCCTCCTCCAATGCATGAAAGTGAAAAGTCAAAGTGAAGTCGCTCAGTCGTGTCTGACTCTTAGCGACCCCATGGACTGCAGCCTACCAGGCTCCTCCATCCATGGGATTTTCCAGGCAAGAGTACTGCAGTGGGGTGCCATTGCCTTCTCCATCAGATGTAATTTTAAGGTTTTATAAAGACTGCACAAAGAGAATGTGCTGAACAACCTAGATGAAAACTTTAGAAATTCATAGCAATATTTTACCTGTTATATTTTACAGATGATGAACTCAGACCAGTGTGAGCCTTGTCTTAGCTCACATGCTCAAGTGCAGGAGGAAAAGTAATTATAATTTGGTCTGGAAAGTTGAAGCTCTTGGGTATGATGGGATTAATGGACATAACTGCATATTATAGGTTTTTCACTGTATAATTTTCTTTAAGAGGAATATACATAAAATCCTGTATATTAAAACTTAAGTGATTTTCTCAAATCTGTATAAATACACAAGTTACAACTGTAAAAGTTATGTTTGTGGATAACAAAAATACATAAACGGCAAGTTAGGGTGGTGTGATTATGGGTAAATTGAATTTTCTATTTATGTGGTAATATTGTTTCTACAATAAATAGAAAATGTTTTTTTTTTGTTTTTTTTTTTTTTGTAAAAATTCACCGCAGTCTCCACTTTAGAAAGGCTTATTTCCTATCAGTAGAGATGCATTGTATACAGCTGAAATTCAAAAGGTATAGTTTGGTTTATTTACTTCAAATGTTTTAATCATAGAAACCAAGGTTAAACTGGCGGAAGAACATATTTTCAAACTTTACTGTGTATTTTAGGTGAAAATAAGTGATTGCCCATCCCAGCAGGCTGTTTGCTGCAGTGTTCAGTGCATCGTCAGTATTCATACTGATGAAAAAATGTTTAATAAATATAGCTGTCTTCAGTTTGTGTTTTCATTTCAAAGGTGCAAGGTTAAAAGAGTTGCCAGTAAAGTTCGAGATTTTCAAAATTAAAAATTATAGTAGCTATTGATTTTGCATGCTTAGACCTATGTTTTGGTTGAGAACCTGTATTTATCAAACCATGCATAGATCAAATTGAGGTATTAAATAACATTTCACATATGTGAAAGAAAACATGTCCATTTATCATGTCTCATTTCAGTAATCACAGCATAGCCACCATTGAATTATGTATAAAAACTTAATGTGCAATAATAAAACTTAGGCAACCGATCTCTAATTATCCATTGGCAAAGTCAGGCATGTGTATCAGAATTGCCTAGAAAACTTTGTAAAAACCGCATTTCCCAGCTACCACCCCCATCCTGTAGTCACAGATTTCCAGATTTGGTGGTGGAATGGGTGGGTGGAGGAGGCAAGCGTTCGCAATACCAGGACTTTTCAGGGTGCTGCAAAGTACTATGGGCTATAGGGCCTTCAAAGTCACTCCCAACCCAGGTATGCCCTCTGGGTTCATTGTTTGGGCTCCTGGAGCCAGCAAAATGTAGCCTAAAACACCTTGAATACTTGACTCATGGTTGGCTAGAGTTATTAAATGGTTGTAACAAACCTAGGTGAATGGAGATGCTTAGACTGCCATTTGGAGGTGAACTCTTTGTTCAATCAGTTCTTGTTAAATAGAAAGGTAAGGAATCCAGCAGGGAGACCTGACCAGCTCAGCCTCCTCATACCTGATCTGTTCAGTTGCTCACTCGTGTCCACTTCTTTGTGACCCCATGTACTGCAGCATGCCAGGCTTCCCTGTCCATCACCAACTCCCAAAGCTTGCTCAGACTCATGTCCATCGAGTCGGTGAGGCCATCCAACCATCTCATCCTCTGTCATCCCCTTCTCCTGCCAGCATCTTTCCCAGCATCAGGGTCTTTTCCAAGGAGTCAGATCTTTGCATCACGTGGCCAAAGTATTGGAGCTTCAGCTTCAGCATCAGTCCTTCCAATGAATCTTCAGGACTGATTTCTTTTAGGATTGACTGGTTTGATCTTGCAGTCCAAGGGACTGTCTCAATAGTCTTCTCCAAAAGCATCAATTCTTCAGAGCTCAGCTTTTTTTTTTTTCTTCAACTCTCACATCCATACATGACTATAGGAAAGGCCATAGTTTTGACTAGACGGACCTTTGTCAGCAAAGTAATGTCTCTGCTTTTTAGTATGCTGTCTCAGTTCAGTTCAGTTGCTCAGTCGTGTCCTGACTCTGCGACCCCATGGACGCACGCCATACATGGCATGCCAGGCCTCCCTGTCCATCACCAACTCCCAGAGTTTACCTAAACATGTTCATTGAGTGGGTGATGCCATCCAACCATCTCATCCTCTGTCGCCCCCTTCTCTCCCCTTCAATCTTTCCCAGCATCAGTGTCTTTTCGAATGAGTCAGTTCTTCTAATCAGGTGGCCAAAGTATTGGAGTTTCAGCTTCAGCATCAGGCCTTCCAGTGAATATTTAGGACTGATTTCCTTTAGGATGGACTGGTTAGATCTCCTTGCAGTCCAAGGGACTCTCAAGAATCTTCTCCAACACCACAGTTCAAAAGCATCAATTCTTGGGTGCTCAGCTTTCTTTATGGTCCAACTCACATCCATACATGACCACTGGAAAAACCATAGCCTTGACTAGATGGACCTTTGTTAGCAAAGTAATGTCTCTACTTTTTAATATGCTGTCTAGGCTGATCATAACTTTCTTGCCAAGGAGTAAGTGTCTCTTAACTTCATGGCTGCAGTCACCATCTGCGGTGATTTTGGAGCCCCCAAAAATAGTCTGCCACTGTTTCCATTGTTTCCCCATCTATTTGCCATGAAGTGATGGGACCAGATGCCATGATCTTTGTTTTCTAAATGTTGAGTTTTAAGCCAACTTTTTCACTCTCCTCTTTCACTTTCATCAAGAGGCTCTTTAGTTTTTCTTCACTTTCTGCCATAAGGGTGGTGTCATCTGCGTATCTGAGGTTATTGATATTTCTCCTGGCAATCTTGATTCCAGCTTGTGCTTCTTCAAGCCCAGCATTTCTCATGATGTACTCTGCATATAAGTTAAATAAGCAGGGTCACCATATACAGTCTTGACGTTCTTTCTCAATTTGAAGCCAGTCCATTGTTCTGTGTCTGGTTCTAACTTGCTTCTTGACCTGCATACAGATTTCTCAGAAGTGTCCCACAAAACCTGTATCCTCTCTGCCAGTTTCCCCCTGTGCCTAGAATCCTGCTGTAAGTTTCATTCTTGGGCTTAAAATACAGGCATCTCCAGAAATCTTTCCTTTTTGTTACTGATAGTACAGGAATTAATAACACATGTAGTTTTATCAGTTTTGTTTCATTTTGTTTTGAATTTTTATCAGGAACTCTGTAGCTTCTTAGCTCAGGAAAATCACTGCTCACCCCTGACACCTGGCTGAAGCAAGTTGTTGGGTAAATGAGGATTTTGAGAAAGATCGAAAAGAAGCCCAAAACATTCTAGCTACTATTTGAGAGGCTGGGCAGGGAGGAGGGGGCGGGGGCTGATTGCCCAAGGCAGTAAGTACCCTTCAGAGAACAGAGGAGATCTATTAACTGACATGCTGAGTCACTGGAGGGCTGGGCAGGAGCGTCTTCAATGCAAGCTCCCAAGGTGAGGCCCCTGCTGCTGATGTGGAGGGACTTCATTTTTCTCCTGTTGGTCTCTAGCTGCACTTCCACATCCAGAACACAGGGGTCCAAAAGTCGTTGTTGCTCTTCAGTTAGTATGGGAATCACCTGGAGAGCTCCTTGAAGCCAATTCCTGGGCCCTACGTCAGAGATTCTGATTGGTGGAAGGCCACGAATTTGCTTTTCCAACTGCTGGCTGCCTGGCACTGACTTTGAGTGGTGAGTTTTAGACAACATATCTCCAGGCAGCATCTGCAACCCTGGCAAAGCAGCCAATATGATGTCCCAGCATAAACTGAAGTTCTAAGGTGTGGGCGTTTTCTGACATGCTGCAAAGATGAGCCCAGCAAACTCATTTCCAAAACGTATCATCTAGGAGTATCTGCTGTTCAGTCTTTCATGATGGTGTCCTTGTCTTTTTAAGCTTAGTCACACAGGAAGATCAAGATTTTTTATTGATGGCTTGTGTGCCTTCTTTATCAGGAGGATAAAGAACCGAAATTCAGTAGGCATAGAACCTCAAAATCATTTTTGTCAGTTTCCTGGCCATGGTGGGTTGAATTGGTTGAAGTCCACAACCTACTGACAGATGCTCAGCAGGAGTTAGGAATGATACTGTTTTAAATGTAGCAGGCTTTTCTTGGCAAAATCTCTTAAGAACTTTGATAGAGATATTTTAAGAACTTGGAAATTCTTAGTATTTTTTGGTTTGTTTTTTGTTTCTGGAATTTAAGAATTAAACACTGAAAATACATTGAAAAAGCATTCATAGACTACTGGAAAAAACTTCTTAAATTTCTTGTCTCCTTAAAACAATGCTTATTATATTATGGCTAAGGTAAAGTATAAAGATGAGGCTAATTATAAAATGGCTTCCCAGGTGATTCAGTGGTAAAGAATCTGCCTGCCAAGCAAGAGATGAGGGTTCGATCCCTGAATCAGGAAGATCCCCTAGAGAAGGAAATGGCAACCCACTCCAGTATTCTTGCCTAAAGAATCCCATGGACAGAGGAGCCTGGCAAAAGAGTCAGATGCTACTAAACAACAACATGTATAAAATATTTTAACTTGAAAGAGATTTCAGTCTTTGTTATTGAAACAGCTTAAAATACAAAACTTAGATTATTGTTTGCAACCAGCAGCTCCCTTTCCATTTTAATCAGTTCTTTTTTCTCCAATCTCTTTGTGTTGTTATCCTTATGAGAAAATATGGTTACAGTTTCTCAACCTTCATATAGCAGTATTTTTTTTTTTTTTACATTTTAATTTTTATTTTTACTTTATTTTACTTTACAATACTGTATTGGTTTTGCCATACATTGACATGAATCTGCCACGTGTGTACATGAGTTAGGAGTTTTATAGTTTCTGGTCTTACGTTTAGATCTTTAATCCATTTTGAGTTTATTTTTGTGTATGGTGTTAGAAAGTGATCTAGTTTCATTCTTCTACAAGTGGTTGACCAGTTTTCCCAGCACCACTTGTTAAAGAGATTGTCTTTACTCCATTGTATATTCTTGCCTCCTTTGTTGAAGATAAGGTGTCCATAGGTGTGTGGATTTATCTCTGGGCTTTCTATTTTGTTCCATTGATCTATATTTCTGACTTTGTGCCAGTACCATACTGTCTTGATGACTGTGGCTTTGTAGTAGAGCCTGAAGTCAGGCAGGTTGATTCCTCCAGTTCCGTTCTTCTTTCTCAAGATTGCTTTGGCTATTCAAGGTTTTTTGTATTTCCATACAAATCTTGAAATTATTTGTTCTAACTCTGTGAAAAATACCCCTGGCAGCTTGATAGGGATTGCATTGAATCTGTAGATTGCTTTGGGTAGTATACTCATTTTTCACTATATTGATTCTTACTTCACTTTAAGGATTATCAAAATTTGGCTCAAAAATTAGCTATACTAAATATTAAAAATATTTTTAAAGCATGTTAAATATAGAGGTTTTTTCACCTTTAAATCAGTTTTACTTTTATTAATATGTAGCTATTCTCTTTCAGCCATTGTGTACTGTGACTTGTAAAGTTTTTCTCAGCAGCATGCATTTAAGAGCATTAGCTTATTAGCTCATTGAAGATTTGTGAGAACTGATAAATAATAAAGTACCCTGTGCCACAGCTGAATATTACAATTGGAAATAGCTAAGAAACTTTAGTTACATAACAACATGTATTATATGAAATGACAGTAATAAGATTTGTTCAAATGTTGCTTGTTAAGAGTCTGGTCTGCTTAGCGCTGCTAATCTCAATAAATCTTTCGAGAGCACATTTCTTTTCCTTCCATATTTATAGAAACCTCTAGGACATTTACTGTAGTGGATGGATTTCTTAGGTACCGTTCAGTTTTAATAATTCAGTTATGTTACCTACCGTTCTTTCACTATAAGATTTTCAAATGAGATAACTCTATCCAACAGCACAGGCCAATTTCCTTTGTTATATGCTGTCCATAAGCAGGCTTCGTTATTAGCAGAAATCACTGTAGTCCATAACTAAGGTATTTTCTTATTTGTGTGTCTGCTGTTATGCTCAAGGTCTGGATCCCCAAAACTGAGAGAATAAGACATCCACAGTAATGCAAAAGCACAAAGGGGTTTTATTGCTAGCTCAAGCTAGGGCTCAGGTCTCATCCAGCGCAGTGGAATCTGACAAGAGCCCCGAGCTCTGGATTACAGCAGTATTTATACATTTAGCCCTGTTCAAATGTTGCAATAGAAGAGTTGGCAGACAGTGATTGGTTAGTCTATGTGCACGCGCAGGTTTTCTTAGGGGATTTCCATCTTTCTCCTGATTGGTTCAGGCCAGGCTACGGGGAATATATTGATTGGTTGAGTTCTGCCACCGGCGGGAATTTTGAATTTTTTTTATTATGACCTTATCTCCCAGAACAGTGACTCAGCTTTCCCGAAATCCAAAACTTAGTCCTGCCCTAGTTCTAGAAGTCTGTCATGGCTTCTGTTTGGTCCCAACATTCCCCCCTGTCCTTTGATCATATAGAGGAATCCTCCTCTTTATCCTGGGGTAGGGTCTGATATTGCTGCCTCAACACAAGTAATTGAACTGTGTTAATGTGCTCCTTTATGAAGGTTATCAGCTTGTTGAGGACACATGGGCCAAAAATGAGAATCAGCAGAAGCACTATGATTGGGCCCAGTAAAGTGGAGATCAGCATTGTCAGCCAGGGAGATTGTTGGAACCAAGACTCAAACCAGCCTTGTTAGGCCTCCCGTTCCCTTTTTTGTAGTGCTAATCCCTCTCTCACCTTTGCCATAGATTCTCACCACTCCTGTATGGTCTGCATAGAAGCAACATTCTTCTCCTAAGGCCGCACATAACCCTCCTTGGTGTAGGAAGATCAAGTCTAGGCCCCTTCTGTTCTATAAAACCACCTCTGACAGTGAAGTTAGGGATTTTTCAAGGTGGCTAATTGACTCCTCCATGCGGGTGATGTTTTCATCTATGGCAGCCCGCAGGGAAGTCAGCCCTTGGTTCTGCATAGTCAAGGATGCTATCCCTGTCCCTGCTCTGGCAATGCCGAGACCAAACAGGGTCGCTAAAGTAATAGCAGTAATTGGTACTTTTTTGCTTCTAAACATCTCTCCCGGCTCCATTCCCTGGTCCCAGTGAGTGTACATAACCTCCTCAGAGTGGTATAGGATCTTTGGTATTACGGCGACCAGAACACAAAATTCTCTACTCTCATTAAAAACTGGTACACGTAAGCAAGGAGTCAGCCCAATATGGGAACAGACCCACCAACCCCCTGCCTCAGGCACAATCCATGTTGTCCCATTTAGTCCTGTGAGACTAGCAGTTTGGGCGCACAGGGGGTCTTTTCAGATGGAACTGTACCTAGGCAAAGTCCCCTTCCCCAGACTTCTCTCATTGTGAGACCGACCTTACGTTCCCCCCATTGACATTGAGGTGGGTTCGGGCTGGTGGATAAGTTGTAAGAAATATTTAAGCCTACAGCTTCATAAAAGGGAGGGGAAAGAGTGTAACAGAGCCAACAGGATTGGGCTGCATTTGGATTGGAATGATTTAGGGCCGCAAAAGCTGCTTTGATCAATCCCCATAATGGGTCCAACATCTCACTGAGCTGCGTCCCTGGCCTGGAAGCGAAAGGCTTAGGGCTCAATGTTACAGACCCCTGGGCCGGGGATGTCTTAGTCATTTTTTTGTAGGCAGGGATTTTGAACCGGATTGGGTCCTACACTATGCACCTGTATTGGGTCTATGATTTGGCTAATGATTAGAATTCCCCCATAGTATGGGCCGTGCCATAAAGGTCTCATTGTAGTTTGTATTCCCCACATCAGCCTGGAAATCCAAGACCCTTGCTTAGCCAACTCCCGATTGAACATTACCTTAACCTGGGCGTGGTTTTGTGCGTTAGCATGGTGACTGACAAAGGGCTTTGCAAATGAGAAATTAAAGAAATCCCTGTTTCCTACCCCCCAGCGCCCATGGCCATCATTGGAGGTCACACAGCTCCAAGACCACCAAAAATAATGCTGTGGACCCCATAGTTTTCCAATTGTTTCTTAGATATCCAGGGCATGCCCAGAATCCATTGTATTGGAGGAGGCCTTCCGCCCAAGTCACATCAACTAGTTCTTTAAGGTTGAAGTACAGATCCGGCCATCAAGTGTTTGGGGGATGAATTCCTGTGGTCGAGTTGAATACCTCTCGCGTTAACCCATTTTGGAGTTTCCAGGTGATCTTGGCCGGTTGATACGGGTTGACATTTGCAGCTCCAAGGTTAAAGAGGGCAGTCATCAGCAGACAAATCATGAGGCCTCCTGGATTTCCTGGCGAATGAGCCTCAGCTTCAAAGGGTTTGATGGGTGAAGGTTTGTGGTCCATTTTTTCCATGCCTTGTCCTGTTCCCCTGGAGTGGCCCAGCGCACATGGTTGCAGTGCACCCAAGGTCCAATGCTGTCAACCTTTAGGGCAGTAGGGATAGTGAGAAGAACAACATAAGGGCCCTTCCATCTGGGTTCCAGTGTTTTGGACTGGTGTCGCTTGACCCACACCCAGTCCCCCCAGGCCAATGCCATGTGAAGGGACCGTTCCCTTGTCTTGGCCCTCATGGATTTCTTTGACCAAGGTCCAGATGTGCATATGCACCTTACTCAAAGCCAGTAGAGCCTCTCAGAATTTCCACAACGAAGGTGGCAGCTTGATTTTTCCCTCAAAAATAGGGCATATGGGAGGGGGACCCCTGTAAACAATTTCAAAGGGGGTTAGGTTCAACTTGTAAGGGGTATTACGTGCTCGAAAAAGAGCAAAGGGAAGGAGAGTCACCTGGTCCCCGCCAGTCTCTATTGCCAGTTTTGCCAATGTTTCTTTTAATGTCCGATTCATCCTCTCTACTTGCCCTGAGCTCTGGGGATTGTAGCTTCCATTTGGTCCCCAGGGCTGAGGCCAGTCCCTGAACAATTTTACTCACAAAAGCGGGCCCATTATCAGAACCAATAGATGCTGGCAGCCCAAACCTAGGCACTATCTCCTCTAGAAGCTTTTTAGTCACCATTACTGCTGTTTCCCCCAATGGGGTAAGCCTCCACCCACCCAGAGAACGTATCAACCAGAACTAACAAGTAACGGTACCCATACTTGCCTGGCCTTACCTCCATAAAATCTATTTCCCAATGCTGTCCTGGCCTTTCTCCCTGGTACCTTATAACCGTGTGCTGTCCTTTTCCCGGTCTCATCATCTGGCACGCCTTGCAGGCACGGACTATGTCTTGTATAGTTGTCTTTTGTCGGGGAAACCACAGACGTGCCATCTGTAGACGTGCCAGAGTCTTTTTTTTTTTTTTCTCCCAAATGGGTGGTCTGATGCAGGTGAGTGCAAAGGTGCCGACCCAGTGGCTGCTTGAGGATTCCTTCAATGGCATGAATGTAGACCAGGAGGCGCTGTCCATAGATCAGCTTGTTGGCGTCATGGACCAGGAGAGCAGCGGCCGCGATGATACGGAGGCAGGGTGGCCACCCGGCAGCCACTGGATCCAACCTTTTGGAAACGTAGGCTACGGGCCACCTCCAAGGTCCCCATTGTTGTGTTAGAGCCCCCTTTCCCACTCCCTGTTTTTCATCCACAAATAGTTGAAACGGCTTGGACGGGTTAGGGAGAGCAAGGGCCGGGGCTTCTAGCAGAGCCTGCTGGAGTTCTTGAAATGCCTGTCTCATTGACTCAGTCCAAGTCCAGTTTTTGCTCTCCCTACTTCCTTCATATAATGGCCGGGCCTTTTCAGTGAACCCCAGGATAATGATGGGGGGGTCTTCATTTGGCCAGTCCTACCCTTGCCGTTTCTGCCCACGCCAGGGGATATTTTTGGACCAAAGGTTGCACGATAGGGTCAATAGCTGTGGGAGGCCCCGGCTGGTATATCCCTCCGTGGGCAAAGTGGATCTGCGAATAGATCCCTTCCTAGCAGGGGTGCTGGGCATTCTGCCTTGTACTCAGCTAGTCTTTTTGGACACTGGCCCATCCTTTTGATTGAGGACTGAGTGTTGGGCTCCCGTATCCACCATGAAGCTGACCGGTTTCCCCTCCACATGAATAGTTATCCATGACCCGGGGAGGGGTGCTGGGCCCTGACTCACCTAATCACTATCTTCTCCTGCATATAAAATGTGGGCCCCCGGGGAAGGCTCCTTCTTCCTGGGGGGTCCTCCCCTTTGGTTTCTTTTGGGACACTCGTTTTTCCAGTGTCCCTGCTCTTTGCAATATGCACATTGGTCCTTTTTAGAACCTGTCTGGCCAGTTTTTCTCCATCTTTCGACCTGACGTCCCTAATTCTCTAGGAACCAGGTCCCTGTTTCACCCCCGCAAAGAAAATCTGAGCCAATTCTTTCTGATTCTTGCGGTTTTCCTCAGCCCTATATTCCCTCTCTTCCTGTCTGAGTCGTTCCTCCCTCTCCTCGGGAGTCTCCTTATGGTTACAAACTCTCTCTGCTGCCCTCACTAGATCTTGTATCGATTGTTCTCCCAGCCCGTTTATCTGCTGCAGTTTCCTCCTAATGTCTGGAGCTGCTTGGTTCACAAAGGCTAGTATGACTGCCGCGTGCGATTCCTCAGCCTGTGGGTCCGTGGGGGTGTACTGTCTGAAAGCTTCCATTAGTCTCTCTAAGAAGGCTGCCGGACTCTCAGCTGGCTCCTGTCTAACCAGATTTACCTTGGCCAAATTTGTTGGTCTCCTGGCGGCTGCTCGGAGGCCAGCCATGAGAGTCTGGCGGTACACCCGGAGACCCTCCCTCCCTTCAGCGCGTTCGAAGTCCCATTGGGGTCGCGTCAGAGGAAACCCTTCATCAAGAAGATTGGGTTGCATGGTGGGCCTTCCATCCACCCCTGGTACATGTTTCCGTGCCTCTGACAGAATCCATTCTCGCTCCTCCGTGGTGAAAAGCACCTGTAATAGCTGCTGACAGTCATCCCAAGTGGGATTGTGGGTGAAAAGAACAAATTCTAGAAGATCGATCCAGCCCTGGGGTTTTCCTGAGAAAGAAGGGGTTTGGGTTTTCCAATTATATAGCTCACTTGTGGAGAAGGGCCAGTATTGGTAAGTTCGTTCCCCGTCCGGACGGGCTGGCCCCGCTCGAATGGTAGACGTGGGGGCCTCCCGGTCGCCATCTTCTGTAGGCTCAAAAACTCCTCTGGTCCTCCCACGAGTCCCTCAGGCAGGGCCCCCTTCTTGGGGTGGAGCCCAGGGTTCTGTCCCTCATCCCGCCTCTCCGGACAATATCTGCGGTACCCGGGGGGCAAAGGTGGCAGTACATAGGGAGGGGGTGAGAGTTCGGTGTCCAAGTCAATTAAGTTTGGATATAGCGAGGACTCTTGAAATACCGGCCCCGCTAGACCGCTGCGATCTCTATGTTCTTCCTTTTTGGGAGTCTCCACGACAAGTACCTGCAGAACCTGTGAGGTAGGGGAGGGGGAAATAAAAGGCTTCAGCCAGACTGGTGGGTTTTCCACCAAATCTTGCCAGACTAGGATGTAGGGTGTCTGATCCGGATGTCCATATGGGCTAGGAGCGAGCACCTTCCCTTTAACCGCTCGGATGGTGGCCAGGCTGAAGGTCCCCTCCTGCGGCCATCCGACCTTAAAAGTAGGCCATTCAGAGGAGCAAAAAGTTACTAATTTGTTCTTCTTTACTGGTACCGACAAGTCCTGCGCCCTAGATTTAAAATCAGAAAAATTGTCAGTCATAAGGGACTGTGGAGTGGAAGTCATTCGTCCCATGATGATCGAACCTAACACAGGAGAAAAAATGAACTCAAAGAGGGCAGAGACAATGCCGGCACACACAAAGATGTGACAAACAGAGACAGACAAACATCGGCTGAGAACACAGTACTACGTCTCCCTAGGGCCCCCTGAACCTTCTTATTCCTTGAGGTTACCTTACCGAAGGGCGTCCACTGCCCACCAGATTCAGGATCAAGAGAGGAGCTCTCTTCCCCACAGAGCCAGCTGCCTTCCAGCGCGCTCGCTGGGCCTCGGCCTTATGCTGGCTAGGGTGACCAGTTCGCCCTTAACCAGACCTGATGCAGGTGTTCGGATACCTTTCCTCTAAGTGAGGAAACCCCTTCTACCAGGAGGGTGTTATTCTTCCCAGTTAAAGGGATCCCGGACGAGCCCCCAAATGTTATGCCCGAGGTCCAGATTGCCAAAACTGAGAGAATAAGACATCCACAGTAATGCAAAAGCACAAAGGGGTTTTATTGCTAGCTCGAGCTAGGGCTCAGGTCTCATCCAGCGCAGTGGAATCTGACAAGAGCCCCAAGCTCTGGATTACAGCAGTATTTATACATTTAGCCCTGTTCAAATATTGCAATAGAAGAGTTGGCAGACAGTGATTGGTTAGTCTATGTGCACGCACACGTTTTTTTAGGGGATTTCCATCTTTCTCCTGATTGGTTCGGGCCCGGCTACGGGGAATATATTGATTGGCTGAGTTCTGCTGCCGGCGGGAATTTTGAATTTTTTTTTATTATGACCTTATCTCCCAGAACAGTGACTCAGCTTTCCCGAAATCCAAAACTTAGGCCTGCCCTAGTTCTAGAAGCCTGTCATGGCTTCTGTTTGGTCCCAACACTGTTTGACTATACATCGTCACATGTATAGTCAAAGCTCATGTGCACAAGGAGCATGCCTTACTCACAGCTCAAGAACTGCTTTTTATTAGTTGTAATTTACTATGAAAGAGTTTTCTAAACTCATAGGTAACAGATACTTTTTCTCTAGGTCATCAGTCTCAAGGACCATTCAGAATGTGTGTTAATGGTTAATTGTGTACTTTGGTCCCTCAAATGTCTCTCTAGTTCAAGTGAAGGAGAAGTGATTGCTTGGAAGTCTTCTAGCTGCTGTCTTCCTTCTGTTAAAATGTGGCTGCTTTGATTTTTTCTCTCCGAATTCCTACAATAAGCCTGGCAACCCATGGGCTATGGCTGTTGCTGCCTCTGCCCCACAGCCCCCAACCCCCTGTCCTTGGAGCCATCACTTCACACAAAGCCTGCATCTTCCATGATGGAAGCTATTAAGTCTTGAGAAGCAACATCTCCTCCATATCACGAAACCTTACTTTTCTGCTTCCACTGCTGGTGAGCTTGGCAGCTCTCTGTAGCTGGAGACTATTGGGAATCTTGTTTGTCTCATCCTAGACTATGAGTAGGCTCCTTGGAAACACAGTCATCATTCTTCTGTAATCACAGTCTAACAATGATGGACACATTTTTTGTGCCCTTAGTAAATCTTCTGAACAAAGCATATTTGAGGTTATTTTTCTACTTCTGTCCTAGGGACTTGAAGCTTCCATTTTGCTCCTCCTGGTAAAGTTGAATCTCCTCCCCACCCCTGTGCTGAAGCCAATCATCAAAGGAGCTTGCTAGCCAGGCTTCTGAAATTATGAGTTATCTCTTAGCATTCTCAACACAAGCCAGCCTGACTGTTCTCTCCTAGCTCTTGCAGGGAGATGTGTGCTCATCAGCTAGGCTGTGCCCTAGCTATCTGGCCTGGCCAACCACATGTCTCCCACTTCTGGGCATAATTTCCTGTGAGAGAGGGTAAGCGGCTTTTTGACTTGAGAAATGTGCATTCATTAAAATGCAAGGTGAAGGAAATAAATATTTTGTGTCAAATTTGTTTCTATGTTTAACCTTATTGCTTTGAGGGAGGGGGTTGTAGATATAAAATGTTTCATGAGTTTTATGAACTTGCAATAAAAATCCTTGGGCTGTCTGCACCATTTCCATTTCTTTCTGTCTTTAATAGGAAAACTTTGTTTTAGCCCTTAAGAGCATGCTTGGCTTCTCCCCACCCCAGTTTTCATCAAGATAGTACCTTTCTTTCCTCTTGTCTTTATGCTATATTTTTTACAGTATCATCTTTTAATCTGGGTTAATTAAATCTCTAGTTTTGTGATAGAACCAAACTTTGGTCAACTTGCCTGTGTGCAGTAAACCAATCTACTGACATCGGTTTGTGGTGAAGGGAATTACAGCATTTACTGCAGGGCTCCAAGCAAGGAGTCCAGGACAGCTAGTGCTCAGAAACACTGAAGTCCCCAAAAGGTTGCAGCAAAACATTTATTCAGTTACTTACAACATTTATTTTTGGCTGTGCTGGGTCTTTGTTGCTGCACGCAGGCTTTCTCCAGTTGCGGTGAGTAGGGGCTACTCATTGCAGTGGCTTCCCATTGTGGTGTACCGGCTCTGGGGCACGTGCGCTTTAGCAGTGGTGGCACATGGGCTTAGCTGCCCTACAACATGTGGGATCTTCCCAGACCAAAGATCAAACTCATGTCCCCTGCTTTGGAAGGTGGATTCTTAACCACTGCACTGCCAGGAAAGTCCCAGCAAAACATTTTTAAAGGCAAGGTGAAGGAGGGGCATCCCAGGGTATGTGATCAGCTCATGGGCAACGCTCTGATATGTTGGCAGTGAGGTAACAGGGCAGTGTGTCACAGGGGTTAACGTTATCAATCCCTAGTCTCTGTCTCTTATACACATCTCTTCTCTCATTGTGAGACCGACCTTACGTTCCCCCCATTGACATTGAGGTGGGTTCGGGCTGGTGGATAAGTTGTAAGAAATATTTAAGCCTACTGCTTCATAAAAGGGAGGGTAAAGAGTGTAACAGAGCCAATGGGGGGGGGGGGGGTGGGGGCTACATGGTGGGGGTTTCAGCATCTGTAAAACAACTCAGGGAATGGGTATCAGATGCAGTTATATAGATACTGCAGAGAGAAGCTAGAGAGCAGAGGATATGGGGTAGAGGTCTGTCCCTGGAAGGCTCCATAGGGTCCTACTTGGTTACAGTTTTATGCTCAGTAGAGAATTGTGATTTGATTGTTACTCTAAAGCTTGTACCAAGGTTTTGTTTTTCTAGTTTATGGGGAGCAGACAAAATTTCATTAGTTAAGTTTATCAATATCACACAGTAAGACAGTCATGTAGTGTTCCATGCAGTATCGCATAGGAAGACCAGGTGTGTCTTCTTTAAGCCCTGGGGATCAAATCTATCCCAGTTTTTCAGGATACAGTTCAAAGGAGTGAGGCTGGAATTGTTAGCTCCCATCTGTAAGAGAGAAAAAAGCGACCAGCGCCATTTTCTACCGCAGGCGTCCCTCCCTGCTCTAGATGGTGGTGTAGACAGACTTTACACCAAAAGCTTTTCCTTCCTGGTTGGACTTAGTCTGTCCCTTACCACAGTAATACTTATTTTTTAAGGTTGCTGTAATGAGATTCAGGTTGTCAGAGATACTGAAAATGTAGCCTCTGTGTACCAATGCTGAATTGACTCTTGGAGGCAGAGTTTTGGTTTCAGCAGAAAAGAATAGCTTTATTACTTTGCCAGACAAAAAGGGACACGGCGAGCTCCTGCTCTCAAACTGTGTATCCCAACCTGGGAGAACTTGATAAGGAGTTCTATAGCAGTGGCTGAAGGGCAGAGTTAATGATGAGATTAGAGTGTGTGTGTGCAGAGCCGGAACTCCTTTAATCTGGTCTCAGGTAATCTCTTGATGAGTTTGTCTAGTTTTTTTAATCTGACCTCACGTGGTCTTCTCTGGAATGAAGAATGCTAACTTCACTTGCTCTTGTGTTCATTTGTTCTTGTTGAGTAGCTAAGCCCTCACCAACTCTTTGGGACCACCTGAGCTGCAACATGCCACATTTCCATCCTTCACTATTTCTTGGAGTTTACTCAAACTCAGGTCCATTAAGTCGGTGATGATATCCAATCATCTCTCCTCTATCGACCCTTTCTCCTCCTGTGTTCTATATCTCCCAGCATCAGGGTATCTTCTTATGAGTCATCTCTCCAAATCAGATGGCTAAGTATCAGAGCTTCAGCATCAGTCCTTCCAATGAAAATTCAGGGTTGATTTCCTTTAAGATGGACTGGTTTGATTCTCCTTGCAGTCCAAGGGACTCTCAAGAGTCTTCTCCAGCACCACAGTTCAAAAGCATCAGTTCTTCGATGCTCAGTTTTTTTTATAGTCCAACTCTCCCATCCGTACATGACTACTGGAAAAACCATACCTTTGACTAAATGGACCTTTGTTGGCAAAGTAATGTCTCTGCTTTTTAATACTGTGTCTAGACCCACTCCAGTACTCTTGCCTGGAAAATCCCATGGGCGGAGGAGCCTGGTGGGCTGCAGTCCATGGGGTCGCTGAGTCGGACACGACTGAGCGACTTCACTTTCACTTCTCACTTTCATGCATTGGAGAAGGAAATGGCAACCCACTCCAGTGTTCTTGCCTGGAGAATCCCAGGGACGGGGGAGCCTGGTGGGCTACCGTCTATGGGGTCGCACAGAGTCGGACACGACTGAAGTGACTTAGCAGCTAGATTTGTCATAGCTTTTCTACCAAGGAACAAACATCTTTTAAATTTCATGGTTGTAGTCACCATCTGCAGTGATTAGGGAGCCCAAGAAAATAAAGTCTGCCACTGTTTCCATTGTTTCCCCATCCATTTCACATGACGTGATGGGACCAGATGTCATAATCTTAGTTTTTTGAATGTTGAATTTTAAACCAGCTTTTTTTACTTTCCTCTTTCACCTGCATCAGGTAGCTCTTTAGTTCCTCTTTGCTTTCTACCATTAGAATGGTATTATCTGCATATCTGAGGCTGTTGATATTTCTCTCATCAATCTTGATTTCAGCTTGTGCTTCACCTATCCCAGCATTTTTCACAATGTGCTCTGCATAGAAGTTAATTAAGCAGAGTGTCAATATACAACTTTGACATGCTCCTTTCCCAATTTTGAACCAGTCCATTGTTGCATGTCCTGTTCTAACTGTTGCTTCTCAATCTGCATGCAGGTTTCTTAGGAGGCAGGTAAGGTGGTCTGGCATTCCCATGCCTTTAAGAATGTTTTATAGTTTGTTGTGATCCACACAGTGAAAGGCTTTAGCATAGTCAGTGAAGCAGGTGTTTTTCTGGAATTCTCTTGCTTTTTCTATGATCCAACAAATATTGGCAATTTGATTTCTGGTTCCTCTGCCTTTTCTAAATCCAGCTTGTGCCATCTGAAAATTCTCAGTTCACACACTGTTGCAGCCTAGCTTGAAGAATTTTGAGCATTATCTTGCTAGCATGTGAATTTCGGAGAAGGCAATGGCACCCCACTCCAGTACTCTTGCCTGGAAAATCCCATGGACGGAGGAGCCTGGTGGGCTGCAGTCCATGGGGTCGCTGAGTCGGACACGACTGAGCGACTTCACTTTCACTTCTCACTTTCATGCATTGGAGAAGGAAATGGCAACCCACTCCAGTGTTCTTGCCTGGAGAATCCCAGGGACGGGGGAGCCTGGTGGGCTACCGTCTATGGGGTCGCACAGAGTCGGACACGACTGAAGTGACTTAGCAGCTAGATTTGTCATAGCTTTTCTACCAAGGAACAAACATCTTTTAAATTTCATGGTTGTAGTCACCATCTGCAGTGATTAGGGAGCCCAAGAAAATAAAGTCTGCCACTGTTTCCATTGTTTCCCCATCCATTTCACATGACGTGATGGGACCAGATGTCATAATCTTAGTTTTTTGAATGTTGAATTTTAAACCAGCTTTTTTTACTTTCCTCTTTCACCTGCATCAGGTAGCTCTTTAGTTCCTCTTTGCTTTCTACCATTAGAATGGTATTATCTGCATATCTGAGGCTGTTGATATTTCTCTCATCAATCTTGATTTCAGCTTGTGCTTCACCTATCCCAGCATTTTTCACAATGTGCTCTGCATAGAAGTTAATTAAGCAGAGTGTCAATATACAGCTTTGACATGCTCCTTTCCCAATTTTGAACCAGTCCATTGTTGCATGTCCTGTTCTAACTGTTGCTTCTCAATCTGCATGCAGGTTTCTTAGGAGGCAGGTAAGGTGGTCTGGCATTCCCATGCCTTTAAGAATGTTTTATAGTTTGTTGTGATCCACACAGTGAAAGGCTTTAGCATAGTCAGTGAAGCAGGTGTTTTTCTGGAATTCTCTTGCTTTTTCTATGATCCAACAAATATTGGCAATTTGATTTCTGGTTCCTCTGCCTTTTCTAAATCCAGCTTGTGCCATCTGAAAATTCTCAGTTCACACACTGTTGCAGCCTAGCTTGAAGAATTTTGAGCATTATCTTGCTAGCATGTGAAGTGAGTACAATTATGCAGTACTTTGAACATTCTTTGACATTGCCTTTCTTTGGGATTGGAATGAAAACTGACCTTTTCCACTCCTGTGGCCACTGCTGAGTTTTCTAAATTTGCTGGCATATTGAGTGCAGCACTTTAAGAGCACTTTCACAGCATCATTTTTTAGGATTTTAAATAGCTCAGCTGGAATTCCATCACCTCCATTAGCTTTGTTCATAGTAATAGTTCCTAAGGCCCACTTAACTTCACGTTTGAGAATGTTTGCCTCTAGGTGAGTGACCACACTGTTGTGGTTTTGAGGGTCATTGAGACCTTTTTTATACAGTTCTGTGTATTCTTGCCTCTTCTTAATCTTCTTAACCTCTTCTTAATCTCTTCTATTTCTGTTTTTGGTATTTGCCATTTCAGTTCTTTATTGTGCCCGTGTTTGCATGAAATGTTCCCTTGCTGTCTCAAGTTTTCTCGAAGAGGTGTCTAGTCTTTCCCATTATAGTCTTTTCCTCTGTTTCTTTGCATTGATCACTTAGGAAGGCTTTCTTATCTCCTCCTTGCTATTCTCTGGAACTCTGCATTCAGTTGGGTATATTTTTCCCTTTCTCTGCCTTTTGCTTCACTCTTTTCTCAGCTGTTTGTAAGGCCTCCTCAGATAACCATTTTGCATTCTTGTATTTCTTTTTCTTGGGATGGTTTTGGTCACCACCTCTTGTACAATGTTGTTCTTCAGTCACTCAGTCATGTCCAACTCTGTGACCCCTATGGACTGCAGCACACCTTCCCTGTCCTTCACCATCTCCCAGAGCTTGCTCAAACTCAGGTCCACTGAGTCATTGATGCCATCCAACCATCTTGTCCTCTGTCATCCCCTTCTCCTCTTACCTTCAGTCTTTGCTAGCATCAGGGTCTTTTCTAATGAGTCAGCTCATTGCATCAGGTGGCCAAAGTACCAGAACTTCAGCTTCAGCATCAGTCCTTCCAATGAATATTCAGGATTGATTTCCTTTGACATGACTGGTTTGATCTTGCAGTCCAAAGGACTCTCAAAAGTCTTCTCCAGCACTACAGTTCAAAAGCATCAATTCTTCGGTGCTCAGCCTTCTTTATGGTCCAACTCTCATATCCATGTGTAACTACTGGAAAAACAATAGCTTTGACTAGGTGGGCCTTTGTTGGAAAAGTAATAATGTCTCTGCTTTTTAATATGCTGTCTAGGTTTATCATAGCTTTTCTTCCAAGGAGCAAAGATCTTTAAATTTCATGTCTGCAGTCACCACCTGCAGTGATTTTAGAGCCCCCCAAAATAAAGTCTCTCACTGTTTCCATTGTTTTCCCATCTATTTGTTGTGAAATGATGGGACTGGATGCCATGAT
Organism: Cephalophus harveyi; assembly: GCA_006410635.1. Taxonomy (NCBI): domain Eukaryota; kingdom Metazoa; phylum Chordata; class Mammalia; order Artiodactyla; family Bovidae; genus Cephalophus; species Cephalophus harveyi. The sequence continues at coordinate 77,278 of SJYT01026587.1, read as the reverse complement.
CTTTGTTTTTTGAATGTTGAGTTTTAAGCCAGCTTTTTCACTTTTCTCTTTAACCTTCATCAAGAGGCTCTTTAGTTCCTCTTCTCTTTCTGCCATATGGGTGGTGTCATCTGCATATCTGAGGTCATTGATATTTCTCCCTGCAAACTTGATGCCAGTTTTTGCTTCATCCAGCCTGGCATTTTGCATGATATACTCTACATATAAGTGAAATAGGAGGGTGATAATATATAGTCTCATTTTGCATGATGTACTCTGCATATAGATTAAATAAGCAGAGTGACAATATATAGCCTTGAAGTACTACTTTCCCAATTTGGAAACTAGTCTTTTGTCCCATATCTGGTTCTAACTGTTGCTTCTTGACCTGCAAACAGATTTCTCAGGAGGCAGGTAAGGTGGTCTGGTAGTCCTGTATCTTTAAGAATTTTTCCGCAGTTTGTGGTAATCCACAGAGTCAAAAGCTTTAGTGTAGTCAGTGAAGCAGAAGTAGATGTCTGTCTGGAATTCTGACCTCTGGTTCCTCTGCCTTTTCTAAATCGAGCTTTTACATCTGGAAATTCTCAGTTCATGTATTGTTGAAGCCTTGCTTGGAAAATTTTGAGCATTACATTGCTAGCATGTGAAATGAATGCAATTATGCGATAGTTTGAACATTCTTTGGCATTGCCCTTCCTTGGGATTGGAATGAAAACTGACCATTTCCAGTCCTGTGGCCACTGCTGAGTTTTCCAAATTGCTGACATATTGAGCACAGCACTTGAACAGCATCATCTTTAAGAATTTGAAATAGCTCAGCTGGAATTTCATCGCTTCCACTAGCTTTGTTCATAGCGATGTTTCCTAAGGTGTACCATGTTAGGAACCTTCATCTAAGCTCTTCAGACAGTCTATCAGATATGATCCCTTGAATCTATTTGTCATCTCCACTGTAAGGGATTTGATTTAGGTCATACCTGAATGGCCTAGTGTTTTTCCCTACTTTCTTCAGTTTAAGCCTCAATTTGGCAATAAGGAGTTCATAATCTGTGCCATAGTCAGCTCCCAGTCTTGTTTTTGCTGACTTTATAGAGCTTCTCCATCTTCAGCTGCAAAGAAGATAATCAGTCTGATTTCAGTATTGACCATTTGATGATGTCCATGTGGAGAGTCATCTCCTGTGTTGTTGGAAGAAGGTGTTTGCTATGACCAATTTGTTCTCTTGACAAAACTCTGTTAGCCTTTGCCCTGCTTCATTTTATACTCCAAGTGCAAATTTTCCTGTTATTCCTAGTATCTCTTGACTTCCTACTTTCCATTCCAGTCCCCTATGATGAAAAGGACATCTTTTTTGGTGTTAGTTATAGAAGGTCTTAGAGGTCTTCATAAAACCATGACTTCAGCTTCTTCAGCTTTAATGGTTGGGGCACAGTCTTGGATTACTGTGATGTTGAATGGTTTGCCTTGGAAACAAACAGAGATCATTCTGTCATTTCTGAGATTGCACCCAAGTACTGCATTTCAGACATTTTTGTTAACCTGAGGGCTACTCCATATCTTCTATGCGATTCTTGCCCACAGTAGTAGATATAGTGGTCATCTGAATCAAATTCACCCATTCCTGCCCATTTTACTTCACTGATTTCTAAAATGTCAACATTTACCCTTGTCATCTCCTGCTTGACCGTGTCCAATTTGCCTTAACTCTTGAACCGAATATTACAGGTTCCTATGCAATATTATTCTTTACAGCATTGGCCTTTCCCACCAGACACATCCACAACTGGGTGTCATTTCTGTTTTGGCCCAGCCTCTTCATTATTTCCGAAGCTATTTCACCACTCTTCCCCAGTAGTATATTGGACATGTACTGACCTGGGGGGCTGATCTTCCAGTGTCATATCTTATTTCCTTCTCATACTGTTCATGGTGTTCTCAAGGCAAGAATACTGAAGTGGTTTGCCATTCCCTTCTCCACATTTTGTCAGAACTCTCCACCATGACTTATTCATCTTGGATGGCCCAGCATGGCATGGGTTATTATTTCATTGAGTTATATAAGGCTGTGATCCATGTGATCATTTTTGGTTAGTTTTCTGTGATTGTTGTTTTTATTCTGAAGGTTCTGAGATTATAGATCTTGTAGAAGGCAAAGATATTATTATGTGTATTCCTTAGCGCTGAATCCGGACCCTGCCCCAAGGCTGCTCTATTATTTCTGGGCTGTTCCTCCCTTGTCTCCATGTCCCCTTCCTTCCCTGATTAACAACTGTTTGAACCTGCCCTTTGAGAATCAGGAAGGTCATGAAATCTGGAATCTGTTACCTACAAACTAGGATGCCCAGGAAGCCCACAGGGTCCTGCTTGGTTTCATCAGTAGTGTAGCATAACTCTACTTGAGCCTAGCATGAATTAGGTGCTCCATCAGGGTCAGTTACTGTGTTTTTGGAATGTATGATAAGTTCCTCATAATTTTTATTTTCAGAAAAGTTTTTGGACAACTTAACTAGTTCTTTTTCTATCTAATTTCATGATTAACTGCATCTTCTTATAGGGGGCTTATTTCTTTATTTTGCATCAGCACTTCTGGCCACAGATGAATTTTAAAAAAAAGATGGAATAATAAGCAGCAGGTAACTAGTGTCACAGAAAGCCTCCTTGTCATGATGTTACAAAAGGATTCATGCCTCTGCCAGAATCCCAGAACACTTTCTTGTAGTAACTTCATGAGGCTATTTTGTATTTGGGAAATGTCTGAATAAATCTCTTCATTGTTGTCTGGTCCTAAATATGTTTAACCCTATTGAGGACAGGTTTCCTGACCACATACAATGGAGAGGTCCCTAGGGCCTGTGTGCACTGCTTTTCTTTTCCTGCCGGTTCTAAGTTTGCCACCACTGAGTATTTAATTGTGCTCTCAATAAATGGCATCCAATCTTTCAGAACTTTGCTCTAGGAATTGGCAGCAACCAGAATAAGGCGGCAACATTCTTGTTCTTTTTGGTCAGGTCCTATTTTGTATCATTGTACTCTTTGCTGTTTTGCTTTCAGAAACTATTTGGAGGAACCAAGGTAGGGAGGCTTCCCTGTGGCTTCCCTTGTGTTTCTCCTGTGGCTCGGCTGGTAAAGAATTCACCTGCCATGCAGAAGACCTGGGCTTGATCCCTGGGTTGGGAAGATCCCCCAGAGAAGGGAAAGTATACCTCCCACTCCAGTATTCTGGCCTGGAGAATCCCGTGGACTGTATAGTCTATGGAGTCGCAAAGAGTTGGACACGACTGAGCGACTTTCACTCACTCACAAGGTAGGGAGGTGGAGTAGATATGCTTCAAGAGAAATCATTTGAAATGTTTTTCTTTCTTGAATCCATAATCCAGGTTTCCCTACTTTCAGAGATTTTTTTTCTCTGTAAATGTCTGATTTTTTTTCTCCGCTGCCACATTCCTCATTAGCATAGGTGCTCTTTTTATCATGACACTCACAGGAAACTCCTTTAAGTCAAATGAAAATAATGCCTTCACTTTATCTGACCTAAGATACCTGTGAAAGGGGTGATTCCTTTTTCCTTCCTCAGGGGTAAGCAGCAGGGTGCAGGCTGGCAGTGGGCACTGTTTTGTACAGGCTTTAGGAGTCTCAGGAGAGAGCAGGGGTAGATAATAGATATGTGAAGGATCATGACCATCTTCAAGACTCCACCCAGAGCTTGTGTTAAAAGGTCACTCTAACTCCTAGAGTCAGGATCCGAATGAAGAAAGAGCTGAACTATAGGGTCTAGTCGAGGTGTGCAGTGTTTTTACCCATAGGAAGCCTGTGCAGCACTGAATGATCAAAAGTGTGTAGCACTGTAAAAGCAGGATATATCACCCTCCTATAGAGGCATAGAAGAGGAAGAACAGTCTAGATAGAGGAGGCATCAAGTATTAAAAGGGCTGATAGAGCAGACGGCATTTCTGAGATTTCTAGGAGCAGAGTTAATTGACTTACCGACTAATTGGATAAGAACCGAAGGGAGTGAATTTTTTTTAATGACCCTGAACCTTCTAGTTTGGATGGCTTGCTACATAGTCATGCTGTCAATCAAGAAAGGAAATATTAGGAAGGGAGAGAGGATGAGAACTCACCACAGCTGTGCCTTGCCGTCTCCAAGTAGGATTTCTTTGATTCCTTAATAAACCTCAATACAGGAAATTTTATTGAAACTTAGTATCTTGCCCAAGTTTGCAAAGCTAAAGTGGCAGAGCCAAGATTCAAATTCAGAACCCAGCAGCTATAGAGTCAGTGACCTTTTGTTACACCAAAGAGAATAGAACATAAAGCACGCTGTCTTAGGATGCTTCTTATCCTGCTAGCACTGCACCCCAATAATAAAAATGATCCTATGTTTTAGGATCATTTAGGAAATGCACCCCCCTCCCCACTAAAATTAATCATTGTAAGGACTCAATGTCTGCAACAACCTGCCCAGTCCGACTTTCTCAATTTACATCAAATGCAGTTTATTTAATTTAAACTTATCCACACAACTGAACCAGCAGACACACAGCACTGAAGTGTTTTCCTGTTTTGATGTAGCAAACCTCCTTTACTGGAAAATTTCAAATTAGAGCCTGTCCTTCCCTAGTGCAGGGTGCTGTTGCAGGCATGATTAACAGCCTCAGAACCCAGATTGGCTCAGGTCCTGAACAATATTGGCAGGAGACCCATCAAGTTTATTTCCATTTCTCACTATGGAGAGCATAGGCCCTATGTTGTCCAAGATCCAAGCAGTGTATCTTAAAGCGTGCGTGGTTCCACAACTCTTCATCTGGACTGAAGTTAATATAAGAATGTTTATTGTTGTTCAGACGCTCAGTCATGTCCAACTCTTTGTGACCCCATGGACTAGAGCATGCCAGTCTTTCCTGTCCTTCACCATCTCCCAGAGTCCACTCTGATGTCCATTGACTCGGTGATGCCATCCAACCATCTCATCCTCTGTTGTCCCCTTCTCCTCCTGCCCTCAATCTTTCCCAACATCAGGGTCTTTTTCAATGAGTCAGTTCTTCGCATCAGGTGGCCAAAGTATTGGAGCTTAAGCTTCAGCATCAGTCCTTCCAATGAATATTCAGAGTTGATTTCCTTTAGGACTGACTGGTTGGATCTCCTTGCAGTCCAAGGGACTCCCAAGAGTCTTCTCCAGCACCACAGTTCAAAGTCATCTATTCTTCAGTGCTCTGCCTTTTTTATTGTCCAGCTGTCACATCTTTACATGGCTACTTGAAAAACTCCAAATGTATTCACACAAATTATTGCAGAGTGATCCAAGAATCTGTATTTTAATGAAAATCTAATATAATTTTCATATGCTCTAACGTTTGTAACAGCTGGTAGAAATGTGTGTAGACACGTCACTGTTACAACTGTGCCCTAGACAGCAGAGGCTTTCTTCCCAAGAGAACAGGGAACAGGTTCTTAGAAATACTTTTTTCTACAGCCGTGTGTATTTTTCACTTGTTTTCTATGAAAGTAAGAGTGTTAGTTGCTCTGGCATGTCTGACTCTTTCTGACCACGTGAACTGTAGCCCTGTCGGGCTCTTCTGTCCAGGCAAGAATACTGGAGTCGGTAGCCATTCTCTTCTCCAGGGGAACCTTCCCAACCCAGGGATCAAACCTCGGTCTCCCACATTGCAGACAGATTCTTTACCATATGAGCTACCTGGGAAGCCCCTTGTTTTCTATAAGTGATGCCATAAACTTGGCCTCTATGGATGCTCACATTCAGTCACTTCAGTCATGTCTGACTCTTTGCAGTCCCATGGACGGTAGCCTGCCAGGCTCCCCTGTCCATGAGCTTCTCCAGGCAAGAATACTGGAGTGGGTGGCCATTTATTCTCCAGTTTTCTGTGCACTGGTGCTGAATTGAATCTCAGAGTTTTGGGTGAAGTAGAAAAGAATTGCTTTGCCAGGAAAAGGGAGACATAGCCAGCTTGTGCCCTGAAAAGCTATGTCCCCACCCAGGAGGATTTGGTGAGGAATTTTATAGCAATGGTTGCTGATAAGGATCAGGGCATGTGCAGGGACTACAGTCTTTTAATCTGACTTCAGATGGTCTGCTGATGAGCTTCTCAAGGTTATTAAACTGATCTTCTTTGGAAATAGAATGCGAACATCTCCCATTTGTTAGATGTTTTTTTTTTTTTCTATAACGAGCTCAAAGATATTATACGTATCCCTTGAGTTTGGAACCAGGACCCTGACCCAAAGCTGCATTATTGTTTGTTGACTGTTTCTTCTTTGTCTCTGCATCCCTTCCCTTTCCTGATTACCAATTTTTTGATACAGTCAAGATACCCAGGTGATAGCAACAACTTTCTAAAAGGCTGCCTTTTACTGGTTAAAAATGTATATGCTCTGGTGAGAGGGATGTTTAATATTCTATAAAACACTGGTATTTCATTTTCATGACATTGTCCTTTTTTAATTTATGTAGTAGTAATCTGTGGTGAATTTTGTTGAAGTTGGCCAAGAATATTTTTCTTCCAAGTAATGCACTTATAAAATGTTGTGCAATGCTCAACCAGTGAAGCTAGAAGCAAAATGTGCTCCAGAGGGAGCATAGCTTGTCATCATCACTGATTTTTTTTTTTTTTTTAATAGTATCATATGAAACCAAGAGTGAGCAAGAAAGAGCAAAGCCAAGTGTTTCTATGGACATATTTGTGGCTTCAAAATATCATTGTTTCTATATTTATAGAACGATCAATAAAATAATTTGATGGATGCACCCATCCTTGCTATTAACTATGAGAGGTATTGATTGAAGACCCTTAGCCAAAAGTGTTATGTCCAGAAAACTATACTTAATATTAAAATGGAGTCCTTTTTGAGAGATACCTCAATAAACGTTTGATAAATAAGTACCAGAGACCTGTTCTACCCACTGGAGCCCAAGTCCTAACCTTCCCAAATGACATGCTTTGTAGCTTGTCATTATGATGAAGATTAATCTGAGAGTATCAGCCAAAGGATTGTGACACAAAATTAGTATAAAATCTCAAAAAAATGAGAATCAACCAGATTTTGTTATTCTTAAAACATAGCTGAAAAGTTCAGAGACTCAGCTTCCTTGTCCTTTGTCTCTACAACATTAAACAATGATACTCTCTGATGGTTTTGGTTTCTTGATAGCTCAGTTGGTAAAGAATCCACCTGCAATGCAGGAGACCCCAGGTCAATTCCTGGGTCAGGAAGGTCCACTGGAAAAGGAATAGGCTACCCACTGCAGTATTCTTGGGCTTCCCTTGTGGCTCATTGTTAAAGAATCCTTCTGCAGTGAGGGAGACCTGGGTTTGATCCCTGGGTTGGGAAGATCCGCTGGAGAAGAGAAAGGCTACCCACTCCAGTATTCTAACCTGGAGAATTCAATGGACTGTATAGTCCACGGGGTTGCAAAGAGTCGGACACAACTGAGTGATTTTCACTTCATTAAGTTTACTGGCCCCTTCCCTGCAGTGGCCTAGAGACTAAGGTAAATGCATCTGAAAAGATAGGGACTAATCATCGATTCAATTCAGTTCAGTTTAGTCCGACTCTTTGCGACCCCATGAATCACAGCACGCCAGGCCTCCCTGTCCATCAACAACTCCCGGAGTTCACTCAGACTCATGTCCATCGAGTCGGTGTTGCCACTCAGCCATCTCATCCTCTGTCATTCCCTTTTCCTCCTGCCCCCAATCCCTCCCAGCATCAGGGTCTTTTCCAATGAGTCAACTCTTCGCGTGAGGTGGCCAAAGTACTGGAGTTTCAGCTTTAGCATCAGTCCTTCCAAAGAAAACCCAGGACTGATCTCCTTTAGGATAGACTGGTTGGATCTCCTTGAAGTCCAAGGGACTCTCAAGGGTCTTTTCCAACAACACAGTTCAAAAGCATCAGTTCTTCGGCGCTCAGCTTTCTTCACAGTCCAACTCTCACATCCATATGTGACCACTGGAAAAACCATAGACTTGACTAGACGGACCTTTGTTGGCAAAGTAATATCTCTGCTTTTCAATATACTACCTAGGTTGGTCATAACTTTCCTTCCAAGGAGTAAGTGTCTTTTAATTTCATGGCTGCAATCACCATCTGCAGTGATTTTGAAGCCTCCAAAAATAAAGTCAGCCACTATTTCCACTTTTTCCCCATCTATCCCATGAAGTGATGGGACCAGATGCCATGATCTTAGTTTTCTGAATGTTGAGCTTTAAGCCAACTTTTGCACTCTCCTCTTTCACTTTCATCAAGAGGCTTTTTAGTTCCTCTTCACTTTTAGTGATGCTTTCTAAGGCCCACTTGACTTCACATTCCAGGATGTCTGGCTCTAGGTGAGTGATCACACCATTGTGATTATTTGGGTTGTGAAGCTCTTTTTTTTGTACAGTTCTTCTGTGTATTCTTGCCACCTCTTCTTAATATCTTCTCCTTCTGTTAGGTCCATATCATTTCTGTCCTTTATCAAGCCCATCTTTGCATGAAATGTTCCCTTTAATGTTGGAGAGTGGGGTGGGTACAGAAGAGGCTGGATCTGGGCTGGACTAATCAGAAAGGTTTCTTGGAAGAAGTGGCTACTGAGCTGAATGAACCTTGATAGGAATTAAGTAGGGAGCAGAAAGTGAAAGTGAAAGTGAAAATGAAGTCACTCAGTGGTGTCTGACCCTTAGCGACCGCATGGACTAGTCCTCCGTAGGAGGACTACCAGGCTCCTCCGTCCATGGGATTTTCCAGGCAAGAGTACTGGAGTGGGATGCCATTGCCTTCTCCAGAAGGTGGGAGGAAAGGACAGTAATATCTCTCATTATGATGAAAAAAGCATGTTTGGTAGTTGGTATGCTGAAAAATTAGAGAAGGATATGGCAACCCACTCCAGTGTTCTTGCCTGGAGTATCCCAGGGACAGTGGAGCCTGGTGGGCTGCAGTCTATGGGGTCACACAGAGTCGGACACGACTGAAGCGACTTAGCAGCAGCAGCATGCTGAGAAATAATTGTAGGAAAATAATTATTTTATAAAAGGAATGAAAATAAGGTTGAAAAAGTGAATTTACTGAAAACAAGAAGTTCCTTGAGGATTGTGGGGTTCATGCAACATCTGCCCTGAGGATTTCAAAATATATGCTCCTGAGAGTAAAAGTACCAGCATATAGATGAAAGCCCTTCTTAGCATCCAACACACACTGAAGTCCAATGGGGAAAGAGTGGCAATATGAATTTGCATCACAGCAAAGCAAATACCTTAATGTAGTGCAGTCCTGTAGAATAGTCCTTCCCCAGTCCCACTGCCCCCAAGGGTTTCATTGACTCCTCTCACCTTGCCAGTTTTCTTTCTATCTTGCTGGCTCTCCTCCCTCCTTCTCTCTGACCTTTACCCACATTTGCCCCCTTTCATTTAGAGCTGGGAAAAGCAAATGACAAATCCCTCTCTTCATCTCGAGCTTAGCGGCTTCACGGTCCTCTGACATCTTGTTTTCCATGGTGCTTTGCACTAAGAGGGAAGGAAGAGCACAGGTCAAAGGTGGTTCTCTCCCCAGAGCAATTCTGATGCTAGCTGTGGAAATCCTAAGAAAAAGTTAACTTCATTGCACATATGACAAATGAGGACTAGAGGAAAAAAATATTTTCTCCAGGTTCTCTTAGCTTCCCCTGTAGCTCAAGCTCTATGTCTCACTAATGTCAACACACTGCCTACACACTCTTTATAAATGGCAGCTAGTTAATTTCCTGGTGACCAGGCCCCTCCTCCCCCAACCCCTTTCTCTTCTCTCCCCCTTGTGTCCCCTGTGGTGACGAGAGAGAAATAGGACTCCCCCTGCCAAGAAAAGTCACTTAGGACCTGGTGTCCTTTGCAATGCTCCCTGGAAGCAACTAATATTCATTACTGGTTAATGACATCTTGCCCAACATAATGTGGATTTTACATTCACATAGCTTCTCTTATGCAATTATCTCCATAACCTTGTGAGAGAGGTTTAATTATCCCCATTTTTTATAGAAGTGGGAACACAAGATTTGAGAAATGAAATAACCTGTCCAAGACAGCACAGCAAATTCAAGATAGAATAAAGATTTGAAACCAGCTCTGTCTTTAGGGATTTAAGAATAAGCTAGTTTGACTCCTTACTACTTTCTACTATTCTGGCTTCTCTTGCAAATTTTTCTTCAGTTTGTGGCTTGACTGAGAGAAGAATTGCATCTGTGTTCATTGAACATACCACTAGCATATCGTCTCTTAAATTACTATTAAAATTACAAAGATGTTTCATCTTAATGATCCTCTTTATGCATTTCCCTATGCTGCATTCACACAAAACACCTGTCAGTTTATCTCTGCTTTTTCATTTTCTGTGCTGAGGATTTCTTTAGAGCATGTCCTACATTACGTAGTTCAGACTCATCCCTCTCAGCTTGCAACTCTACTCTTGGTATATTCCTAAAAACTCTCTTATACTAGTCAGATTCTCCAGAGAAACAAAACCAGTAGGATATGTGTCTATAAACACAAGAGATGATAAATATCAATCAAAAGAGAGATGTATTTTAAGGAACAGGTCCTAATGACTATGGAAGCAAAGGCAAAATCTGCAAGGTGGGCTGGCAGGTTGAAGACCCTGGAAAAAATGTCAATTTGTGTTAAAAAATGGGCTCAGAGGCAAAATTTCTTCTTCCCTTATGGCTTTTGGTCTTTTCCCTTAATGTCTTCAACTGATTAGATGTGGCCCACCCACCATATGGAGTATTATCTGATTTACCCAAAGTGTAATGATGTAATATTAATCCCACCTCAAAAATTTCTTCACTGAAACATCTAGAATAGTGTTTAACCAAATATCTGGATACCACGTCATACCCACATTGACACAAAATTAAGCATAACAACTACTTACCCCCAAGCCATTTCTTTTAATTAGGTGCACATTTGCAAGTGTGGGGGAAAAAAAATGACCTGAAGTATATACATTGAATGATTGGAGAGGATGCGTCACCTTGGGCAGTGGGGGATGGGGAGAAAATTACATTTTTGGTAGGACTGTTCTTCATTGCTTGAATTTTTTCAGAGTGCACTGTGATCACTATTACTTATACCATCATTCCTTGGTACCTGTAGGGGATTGGTTTCAAGACTGTCATGGATACCAAAATCCACAGATGCTCAAATATCATAGTCAGCTATCCATATCCATGGTTCTGCATCCATGGATTTAACCAACCATGGATCATGAGGTATTGGAGTATTATTTTTTAAAATACTAGCATATAAGTAGACCCAAGCAGTTCCAACCTATTGCTCAATGGTTAGCTGCATTTTCAAATTAGTTTGTTTTTTTTTTTTTTACATAGCCCAGGATTTTTTAATTTCTGCAAAGAAAAATAGAACGTGTGGTTCAGTTTGAGCAAGTTCACCACGTGGACGGCCCCGCGTGCATGCAAATTGTAGTCAAATACATATAACATCAATTTAACATTTTAACCAGTTGATTGAATGACTGGGTGGCTTCCGTGGAGTCAGGCTAACAGATGGCCTTGGGGTGCCATCTGCCTTTTTCCCAGAGGAACACTCCAAAGCCTGGTGGCTTCCCTTTTTTCTTCACTCTCCCCAGTGGCTCAAGGAGATCCTTTGGTGGAGCCTGGAGAGACTTGACAAGGTCACTCTTCACAGTCTCGCTGTCTTTAATTTATGTTTGCATTTAGTTTCTCATTTAACTGTTTTATAGGAGTTTCCAGCTCATAATGCAGAAACCCAAAGACTTAGGGAGCAACTTCATAGAAAAGAGGAAGAAATAGCAATCCTCAAGGTGGAAAGAAACAACACCAGGGTCAGTAGGGGGATTCTCACGTGTTGACATTTGCCCCGCGGGGGTCACTCCTAGCCTCTGTGTTGCTGTCTTTAAACTCTGTCTGATTTTCAAGTCATTTTTCACATCTTCCCACTGAGCAGACCATGGTGGATCAGTTCGGGGTTCTCATACCTTGCTTCAAATTTATGATGAGAGCTAATGTAATTTTAGTACATTTGAGGGGGGAGTTCTCTTAACTTAGATTTTTGTCCACGCTACACTTTGTGTGGGATCTTAGTTCCCCGACCAGGGATTAAAACCCGTGACCCCTGCAGAAGTGTGGAGTCTTAACTACTAGGGCCCTGGGGAAGTCCACTCTAACTTTCGACTGAACTGGCGGGATTCCGACGTGCCTTAGCATGTTTCCGGCTATAGCGTGAGGCGGAGAGGAGTTATCGGGCCTGAATTCGAGCATGAGGTTGAAGGTGCTCCTTTGGCCCCGTCCTGCAGCTGCTGCTGGAGCACCTGGAGTTCCTGGTTTCCCGGTATGCGCCATCCATGCAGATGACGGCGGGCAAGCGGCAGGCGCAGTCCCCAGCCGGCATGACCAGCGAGGTGGAGGTGCTCAGGGCGCTGAAACTGCTCTTTGAACACCACAAGGCCCTGGACGAGAAGGTACCAGCCCCCCGGGCGTCCTGGATTTGTACACTTGCTGCCTTGTTAGGTGGATGATGCACTTATTTATGTAACTAGTTGACTTTTGAACTTCTTGAATTCTTGTATATACTTTTTTTTTTTTTTTCTGTAAGAAGTCAGAGTTTTATATGGTTAAAAAGTGTTGCCTGCGTACACGCTCAGTCATGTCCAAATCTTTGCACCCCTGTGGACTGTAGCCCACCACGCTCCTCTGTTCATGGGGCTTCCCAGGCATGAATACTGGAGAGGGTGGCCATCTTCTACTCCAGGGAATCTTCCCGACCCAGGGATCGATCCTGCCCTCTTGCATTGGCAGGCGGATTCTTTCCCACTGAGCCACCTGGGAAGCCCCCAGTTAAAAAGTATTAGTTGGCATGAATGTCTCGAGATTTATATATTCTGTGTATCAACTTGCAGTTAAAACCTGGGTAGTAGAATTAATTTAGGATACCATTTTGTTCTCTCAAACTTAGAATTTAAAGCTGTTAACGAGCAGATTTTCTTGACGTTAAGATCAATGAGAGACATTAAAGGTATTCTGTTACAGTATCCATGTATTAGGGTGAGTATACACTAAGAAGTATACTAACGTATATGCACACATCAACACACAGTGACTTGGCCCCTTTTATCTGAGTTGAGAGCGCGATTATGAGTAGCACTCGAAAGGGGTGGTTTGTTGGAAGAAGAATTAGGTGCCACACATAAAGAGGTAAGTTTGATCAGTCATCGTGTAATTTCAGTTAAGGGTTTGTCGTTTGAATCTTTTCATTTTAAAAAAGAATGAAGGCTGTAGTGGTGGGCATCAGATGTTCTTTCTCTTTCTGATTGAGGACCCGCCCACCGGGGTTATTTTAATGACTAGTAAACTAGCCTTGTGGCTCAGAGCTGCAGGATGTCTTCAGTACCCCTTTGTCCAGGAGAAGACAAATTCTGACTCTAATCACCTGGTGGTATTCAGGATGGATAGCATCACCATGTATTTTCTTTTTATGCTGTATTTTCAGTTTCGAGTCGAGTTTTTCCAGGTGGAGTTTTGCTGTCTTTACTTATTTCTTTACTCTGATTCAATTTGTTGGTTTATCCACATTTATCCAGTCAGGTCTTCTCAAATTAGTTTTTAATCAAAACAGAATATACCTACAGAAGCAGAAGATATTAAGAAGAGGTGGCAAGAATACACAGAACTGTACAAAAAAGATCTTCACGACCCAGATAATCATGATGATGTGATCACTAATCTAGAGCCAGACATCTTGGAATGTGAAGTCAAGTGGGCCTTAGAAAGCATCACTATGAACAAAGCTAGTGGAGGTGATGGAATTCCAGTTGAGCTGTTTCAAATCCTGAAAGATGATGCTGTGAAAATGCTGCACTCAATATGCCAGCTAATTTGGAAAACTCAGCAGTGGCCACAGGACTGGAAAAGGTCAGTTTTCATTCCAATCCCAAAGAAAGGCAATGCCAAAGAATGCTCAAACTACAGCACAATTGCACTCCTGTCTCTTATACACATCTAGATGTGTATAAGAGACAGTCTTGAAAGATGATGCTGTGAAAGTGCTGCACTCAATATGCCAGCTAATTTGGAAAACTCAGCAGAGGCCACAGGACTGGAAAAGGTCAGTTTTCATTCCAATCCCAAAGAAAGGCAATGCCAAAGAATGCTCCAATTACCGCACAATTGCACTCATCTCACATGCTAGTAAAGTAATGCTCAAAATCCTCCAAGCCAGGCTTCAGCAATACGTGAACCGTGAACTCCCTGATGTTCAAGCTGGCTTTAGAAAAGGCAGAGGAACCAGAGATCAAATTGCCAACATCCGCTGGATCATGGAAAAAGCAAGAGAGTTCCAGAAAAACATCTACTTCTGCTTTAT
>SJYT01026587.1:12994-52882 GCA_006410635.1 Cephalophus harveyi | reverse complement strand
TAGTGATGCTTTCTAAGGCCCACTTGACTTCACATTCCAAGATGTCTGGCTCTAGATTAGTGATCACATCATCATGATTATCTGGGTCGTGAAGATCTTTTTTGTACAGTTCTTCTGTGTATTCTTGCCACCTCTTCTTAATATCTTCTGCTTCTGTTAGGTCCATACCATTTCTGTCCTTTATCGAGCCCATCCTTGCATGAAATGTTCCCTTGGTATCTCTAATTTTCTTGAAGAGATCTCTAGTCTTTCCCATTCTGTTGTTTTCCTCTATTTCTTTGCATTGATCACTGAAGAAGGCTTTCTTATCTCTTCTTGCTATTCTTTGGAACTCTGCATTCAGGTGCTTATATCTTTCCTTTTCTCCTTTGCTTTTCGCCTCTCTTCTTTTCACAGCTATTTGTAAGGCCTCCCCAGACAGCCATTTTGCTTTTTTGCATTTCTTTTCCATGGGGATGGTCTTGATCCCTGTCTCCTGTACAATGTCGTCCAAAGCAAGGAGCAGTGGCTGTGCTTTGCTGGAGCAGCCGTGAAGAGATACCCCATGCCCAATGTAAGAGAAACCCAAGTAAGATGATAGGTGTTGCAAGAGGGCATCAGAGGGCAGACACACTGAGACCATACTCACAGAAAACTAGTCGATCTAATCACACTAGGACCACAGCCTTGTCTAACTCAATGAAACCAAGCCATGCCTGCAGGGCAACCCAAGGCGGGCGGGTCATGGTGGAGAGGGCTGACAGAACGTGGTCCACTGGAGAAGGGAATGGCAAGCCACTTCAGTATTCTTGCCTTGAGAACCCCATGAACAGTATGAACAGGCAAAATGATAGGATATCAAAAGAGGAACTCCCCAGGTCATTAGGTGCCCAATATGCTACTGGAGATCAGTGGAGCAATAAGTCCAGAAAGAATGAAGGGATGGAGCCAAAGCGAAAACAATACCCAGTTGTGCATGTGACTGGTGATAGAAGCAAGATCCGATGCTGTAAAGAGCAATACTGCATAGGAACCTGGAATGTCAGGTCCATGAATCAAGGCAAATTGGAAGTGGTCAAACAAGAGATGACAAGGGTGAACGTCGACATTCTAGGAATCAGCGAACTAAAATGGACTGGAATGGGTGAATTTAACTCAGATGACCATTATATCTACTACTGCGGGCAGGAATCCCTCAGAAGAAATGGAGTAGCCATCATGGTCAACAAAAGAGTCCGAAATGCAGTACTTGGATGCAATCTCAAAAACGACAGAATGATCTCTGTTCGTCTCCAAGGAAAACCATTCAATATCACAGTTATCCAAGTCTATGCCCCAACCAGTAACGCTGAAGAAACTGAAGTTGAATGGTTTTATGAAGATCTACAAGACCTTTTAGAACTAACACCCAAAAAAGATGTCCTTTTCATTATAGGGGACTGGAATGCTAAAGTAGGAAGTCAAGAAACACCTGGAGTAACAGGCAAATTTGGCCTTGGAATGCAGAATGAAGCAGGGCAAAGACTAATAGAGTTTTGCCAAGAAAATGCACTGGTCATAGCAAACACCCTCTTCCAACAACACAAGAGAAGACTCTACACATGGACATCACCAGATGGTCAACACCGAAATCAGATTGATTATATTCTTTGCAGCCAAACATGGAGAAGCTCTATACAGTCAGAAAAAACAAGACCAGGAGCTGACTGTGGCTCAGATCATGAACTCCTTATTACCAAATTCAGAGTCAAATTGAGGAAAGTAGGGAAAACTGCTAGACCATTCAGGTATGACCTAAATCAAATCCCTTATGATTATACAGTGGAAGTGAGGAATAGATTTAAGGGCCTAGATCTGATAGATAGAGTGCTGCCTACAACATACTTTTCTCACTGTCCAAGCAGTTCAGCCCAGAGTATGTGCCTAAAGCATCCTCTTTGAAAAGAATGTTCCTCCACTCAGGTCTCTAGAGTTTGTTAAACTGTGAGAGTAAAATGGTTTTACTATTTCACTACTTTATGCCTTTTACAAATAATTTCTCTCCTTTGGACTCTTGTATCAGTATTTCATTTTATAGAGAAAAATGAAAAGTTCCGTTTTGTTACAGTTATGTTAAACATGGCGAATTTTTTTTCAAACGAAAAATTTCAGAGGTTTTATTGATTAAAAAAAAAAAGCCACATGAAATACTTAGCTTTTTTTCACATACTGTCTTTTAGGATTAAAATGTCTCTAGTTTTAAATAGGGAATACATCCACATGGTTTAAGGTATAAAAACTACAGAGTCCTTCCCACTTTGGCTTCCCACTCCTCCAGGTCCGTCTGTGAAGGTAATTTTTCCAGCTTCTTGTCTTCCTTCCAGAGAGACTGTATACATGTAAGAGAAAACGTATTTTTGTAGAAGTGATAGTTTGTAAAACACATTATTCTACATCTTGCGTTTCCCCCACTTAACCAAATATCTGAGAGATTGTTCCTCAGCTAGATAAAGCTCTCTTTTATGCTATACTTAACGGCTGTGCCATAATTTACATAAACTGATCACCAGTGAAGCTTACAAATAATTGTGTCATCTTGCACGTATAGCAGGCTTCCCTAGTGGCTCAGACCATAAGAATCTGCCTGCAATGCCGGAGACCTGGGTTCAATCCCTAGATTGAGACGACCCCCTGGACAAGGGAATGGCAACCCACCCCATATTCTTGCCTAGAGAATTCCTTGGACAAAGGAGTCTGGCAGGCTACAGTCCATGGGATCACAGAGTCGGACACGACTGAGTGACTAATGCTGGGAGAACACTGTACGTATAATGGTTCAGACACACAGAATTTATCTGTAGGTTCTGTAATGTAGGATAAATCCCTAAAACAAAGCAAAATGGCTTTGCTGCTAAGTCGCTTCAGTCATGTCCTACTCTGTGCGACCCCATGGACGGCAGCCCACCAGGCTCCCCCGTCCCTGGGATTCTCCAGGCAAGAACACTGGAGTGGGTTGCCATTTCCTTCTCCAATGCATGAAAGTGAAAAGTGAAAGGGAAGTTGCTCAGTCGTGTCCAACCCTTAGCATGGACTGCAGCCCACCAGGCTCCTCTATCCATGGGATTTTCCAGGCAAGAGTACTGGAGTGGGGTGCCATTGCCTTCTCCCAAAATGGCTTTAATAATGTTTTAATTTTAATTGATAGCATTCTATGAATTTTGTGAGGAAGTAGATCTTAAGACTTGGAAATTGTGTCTGTACTTGCTTTTGCTTGGTTTCACTCTCTTCTTCTTTTTCCTTTTCATATTCTCTTTGCTGTGCTTCTTTTCCTCCTGTTTCCCTCCCTTCTTTCCTCTCTTTCCTTCCTCCTCCTCTCCATTTGTTGTGATCACAACAGCTTCTGTTTGGTTTCTATTAATGTGCCGATTGAGAGCTATGTAGCCACTAGGTGGTGGTACAAGAACACAGGGAGTGGTATTTCTGTAAACAGATGAAGACTTAGTTTGTTCCTGCTCCGTTTTTAAACTGCTGTCTACTTGGGACTTTTAATACCTCCTAAGGGACATCGTTGTGATGGCTGTTTAGCAGTTGAGCCAACATAAAATTGATGTTGAGCTTTACAACAGCTGTTATAGACCACTTTATGCTGATGTTGAGACTTTTTAAAAATGCTCATGGCTTGAAAATGTTAACTCTTCGATTGGAATTTTAAATTTTCTGAGTGATTTGAAGGGCTTGCTTACATTTCTGACTGATTTACAAAATCTTACAATGTTACAGTGGAGACTACTTAGATTTTACCTTCATGCTTTATTTAGCTGGCTGAATTTTCCATTAAAAAAAACAAAACCGGCAGTTTCCTAGCTCCTTCCTATGGAAACAAAACAGGCATTTGCTTACTGTGCTTTTACCCTATTGACTGCAATTCAGAGTTTTATATAAACTTGTAACATCGATCTTCTAAATAAGTAAATAGGTGCTTTAATGACTTTGGAATTTGATGCGAAAGTATTTTTTGTGGGTGAGTTTGTTTAATAAGTGTTTGGAAGTCTATCCTGTCCTTTTTAATACTGTGAATCTGTGCTTAAATTTTTTTGTAGTGAATGCTGCTGCTGCTAAGTCACTTCAGTCGTGTCTGACTCTGTGCGACCCCACAGACGGCAGCCCACCAGGCCCCCCCCGTCCCTGGGATTCTCCAGGCAAGAACACTGGAGTGGGTTGCCATTTCCTTCTCCAATACATGAAAGTGAAATGTGAAAGTGAAGTCGCTCAGTCGTGTCCGACCCTCAGCGACCCCATGGACAGCAGCCCAGCAGGCTCCTCCATCCATGGGATTTTCCAGGCAAGAGTACTGGAGTGGGATGCCATTGCCTTCTCCATAGTGAATGATTCTCCTTAAATCTCTCTTTTTAACGTACACATGCATGAATCCAGCATAAATATTGAAAGATCTTTGCTTATTTTAGAATTGTATGATCATTTACATTTACTCTATGAAATGCTGCATACAGTACAGGAGTGTGGTTATGTGAAATACTCTGGTGGAAGACGCACACACAAGCTCTCATCCTGTGTAACATCCCTCTTGGATTTGTGGAAATGGATATACACCGACCTGCTTTGTCACAGCATGTTCATGTCAAGTGAACCTCATATCAAGTCAACCTCACCTCTTCCTGAGACATAACCTTACAACAAAGTACCTACTGACTTGCTTTGATGGGTCAGATATTTTTGGACAAGTGTTGAGGCATGTCACCTCATTTCCATAGCTATTAATAGTTCTACATATAATTTTTGCCAGTGCTCACTGGGTTAGAAAATGAAGAAGCAAATGTTTTTGCTAAATTGTCTCACAGGTTTTAATGCTAATTGTGCTTTCTTACCATTTAACATGTCTAATCTTCCTAATGAAATTCTGTGATCTAGTATCCAATAGGGATCTGTTATGGCATCACACCTGAAGCCTTCATTTAAGGCATTGGGTGTTTAGCTAAAGGGAAAACTGCCTTCTTTGTACCTGTTAACACATTAGGGGGAAAAAAAAATAATTGCAGGGTTCAGTTCAATAGAAGAGCACTAATTTAAAAGAATTCTCCCTTAAATGATGAAACCATTATAGCATTATTCCAGGGAATAAAATCAACTGCAGCTGATTCCTTGATTTTATTAGAAAAGATAGCCCATTTGGTGATCTGCAATGTTTAAATCAATTGAACGATAGTGAAATCTCTCCCCTGAAATGGCTATTACACAGCTTGCAACCTTTTGTTCAAGAGATTAAGTTTGCATCTCCTCGCATTATCTCCTTGTAATTGGAAAACTTTCATTTTGACAGAGAAAATGTGCCAGTACCCCTGTGAGCTTTGCCACAAGCCAATGCAGAATGCCATCTGGAGGATGCATGCCCCAGTCAGGCAACAGCCTCCTGTCGGCTTGTATCTGGAACTTTGCAACAGAACAACTAATAGCATCTTAAGCTCCATTTGTCTAGCTCGCTAGTGCTCTTGGCAGAGGTCATAACCAGCAGTGGTTTTGTTGATTTGCTGCATCAAATGTAATTAGGTTAAAGCACTCACTGACAGAGGCTCTGATAATGGCATAAAAGCCTCAGGCTTAAGTTTACCCATTGTGTCAAATTTAAGTTTAGGTCGACAAAGACATACTAATTTCATCAGTGGAACAATAGAACTTAATAATTTTTAAAGATGCTTATTTGGGATAACAAGATTTCCTTTTCTTTGGACCTCACAATTGTCTCATGTTTTTTCTTGTATTTTTTAGTCATCGGCTTCCAATGAAGTGGTTGATATCTCCTGCTAAAAGAGGTTAGTGTCGTAGTACGCCAGCCATACATCCCCTCTGAACCTTACTTTTGAGTGTCTTGTGGAAAACAAGATATTTTTATCAGGATATATCAAATATCTTTGAACTCTAGCAGTTTCATATTCAGAGGGTAGAGGTAACATTATTCAGTTCAGTTCAGTCACTCAGTCGTGTCCGACTCTTTGCAACCCCATGAATCGCAGCACGCCAGGCCTCCCTGTCCATCACCATCTCCCGGAGTTCACTCAGACTCACGTCCATCGAGTCAGTGATGCCAACCAGCCATCTCATCCTCTGTCGTCCCCTTCTCCTCCTGCCCCCAATCCCTCCCAGCATCAGAGTCTTTACCAATAAGTCAACTCGTCGCATGAGGTGGCCAAAGTACTGGAGTTTCAGCTTTAGCATCATTCCTTCCAGAGAAATCCCAGGGCTGATCTCCTTCAGAATGGACTGGTTGGATCTCCTTGCAGTCCAAGGGACTCTCAAGAGTCTTCTCCAACACCACAGTTCAAATGCATCAATTCTTTGGCGCTCAGCCTTCTTCACAGTCCAACTCTCACATCCATACATGACTACACTGACCCTTTAACCCTTGCTTACTGGAAAACTCCAGTTGTGTCAGAAGCCTCTCTATAAATGAGTAAGTTTCAGGCTCTGAGTAAGATGGAGAAACTATTACTTGGGGTTGAATTTAGGGCAAAGCTGGGCCCAGGACATACGACTCTTAGTTGCTATTGAGTCAAAAGAAAAATACAAAAATTTTCTGCTGAGAAGGAAAAATTCAGCAGGTATAAGGTTTAACAGTTTCCTGCATAAATGTTGTGTAGCAAGTCAGCAGGGGCCTGTGCAAGAGGCAGAGCAGGGACTTGGTCTCAGCGGGGTGGTAGCACTTCCCTGGAATGGCTGGGCTGATCATCTGGATGAAGCTTCTTAAAGAACTAGCAGAGAAGTAAAGTGTGATGTCATATGAAAAATAATAACTTGTGCATATTTTTTTGACCTCTAAATTTCCTCTCCCTTCTATCGATTGTCTAACATCCCTCCAATACTAGCGCCTGCAAAGAAATCACTCTGAAATTTCTAGGGGGGAGCGGGGGTGGTGGCAGTGATTTCGGTGGACTTTGAACCTCGCTGTAGAAGCTGTCTTAGTTTGAGTGTTCCAGGTACATTGTTTTTGATAAAAGCAACAGACATAATGTGAGAATGAGGTTAAGTAAGTGTTTATTTGAGGATTTAATATCTCACACACTCTAGGAATAAAGCAATTATCATGCTGTTAATTTCATATTCATGTATGGCTTATTTATTTGTTGTTTACCTCTCTGCATAATGAAAATGCCATGGAAATCTGCATCTTCTGGTGCTCTAATTTTAAATGATGCTAAATGTTATGTATAATTTTAAGTTACAGATTGCTAATTCCATTCTATTTTAAATACTCTATGTATGAGATGCCCCTATGTTCTTGCAGAATCCTTTTTAAGCAGAATCAAAGTGTAATTGTCTAAGTAATTACAGAATAAGTAGTTAATTAAAACATGAATTTTAAGCATTTCCAGATTGAATGTTACATATTTATTCATTCAGTCAATCATTTACTCAACAAATATTTATTGAGTGTTGTTATGTGTCAAGTACTCTGTGATTCACTGGAGATATAAAGATGAATAAATCATGCATGATGTCTGACCTGCCCTCTATGCATTTAGAGGAAGTCGATAGCTCTGCCAGCTAGAACCTTGTTACTCAAAGTGCACCTGAGGGGTGCACCTAGAAGCTTGTTAGAAATGCATGCTCTCCTTCTGTATTTTTAACAAAATACCCAAGATGTGTATAAGAGACAGCGTATGTGCATATATATATATATATATATATATCTGCTGTACCTCTAAGAATCAATACCTTAATTACTTTTTTGACAAATGTAATATAAGCAGAAGATAACAGCACGTTGCCCCTACTGGTAAATGATTTGTATCTGGTTTACTTATTATCTCATGGCAGAATCAGTGTTTGAAGTGGTTCTGAAAGCTTCAGGGCACTGACATTTTCATCTGTTTACATGACATGATATTTTTAAAGAAACTGTCCCTGGCAGAATGCTAAGCCAATTCATCTTCTGGGGATATAACTAAGAAAAAAAATTCATATCCAATGTATGTGCAGTCTCTCTCCAGTCTGGGAATCCACTCAAGTTACATGCCTCAAATTCTACTTGCTGATCCTTTCTGACTCTTCTCTGCTGAATACCAGATCCATACCTGGTATGCCACACACACATCCAAGTTTGTCTAAATATTGTATTTATTCAACAAGTATTACTGTGTGCCCTCCATGTAGATAAGGTCCCTGCTCCTGGGCATCTGTGCCCAGAATGAGATGATAACACACAGATAGGAAATGCTGAATAAATCATACTGCAAGTCAGTGTACATTTAAATACTCCAAAGGCAGAGACTGTTGAGGAAACTCATTTCTGAACCCCCTTAACACAGTCTNTACTGTGTGCCCTCCATGTAGATAAGGTCCCTGCTCCTGGGCATCTGTGCCCAGAATGAGATGATAACACACAGATAGGAAATGCTGAATAAATCATACTGCAAGTCAGTGTACATTTAAATACTCCAAAGGCAGAGACTGTTGAGGAAACTCATTTCTGAACACCCTTAACACAGTCTGCAAAGCTTGGTGTATGCCAGTTGTTCAATTTCCATTGTTATTTACAAAAGTGAAGCTTCGAATTAAGAAAAAAAAAAAAGCACCATCTGCCTACCAGAGTAATAATGCTTGGTTTTATTCCCAAGCATATCAACCACTGGCTTGGCATTTTAACTAACAGAATCACTTTTCTCATTAGAGTGTGTCTGTGTCTACAAAGGACCTTTTTTCCCTGGTTGCTCATTTGAACATTTCTGCCCTCTGATTTAGCCTTTTGATGAACTTGAAAGCTTTCTATTTATTAGTATGGTCAGCTTGTCAAATGACCCTTGCATTCTAGGTAACTCATGTACAGACTATTTTTGCCAGTTACTTCGTAAATCCTTTTTTTTTTTTTTTTTAGCAGCAGCAATACTTTATTTACTTATTGTTCCGGGATAGTTTTTTTTTAATTTATGTTTTTTTAAAATCAATTGACAGTTTATATTGAGTGCCTAGTTTTTGCAGACACAAAAAGCATATATAGCTCTTAAGAGGTGCAAGTCAAGGAAAAAGTGCATATAAAAATACTCTGTTTTAAGAACCTTCTTATTGCCAGATTGAATGTTACATATTTATTCATTCAGTCAATCATTTACTCAACAAATATTTATTGAGTGTTGTTATGTGTCAAGTACTCTGTGATTCACTGGAGATATAAAGATGAATAAATCATGCATGATGTCTGACCTGCCCTCTATGCATTTAGAGGAAGTCGATAGCTCTGCCAGCTAGAACCTTGTTACTCAAAGTGCACCTGAGGGGTGCACCTAGAAGCTTGTTAGAAATGCATGCTCTCCTTCTGTATTTTTAACAAAATACCCAAGTGAATTGAAGTTGGAAAAGCCAGGAGGATTATGGAATGCTTTATAGAAAAGCTTATAAACAGAAGTCATCAAGTTTTATTAAAAAAGGAAGGAAGACACATTTAGGCAGTTTATAGTGCTTTCTTATTCAGTTCAGGCTGCTGTAAGAGAATATCAGAGACTAGGTGGCTTATCAACAACAGAAATTTCTTTAACACAGTTCTGAAGGCTGAGTTCAAGATCAAGGTGCCTAGGAGGTTTGGTGTTTGGTGTGGGCCTGCTTCCTGGTTCATAGATTGCATCTTCACACTGTATCCTCACATGGGATAAGGGCAGCGGGACTTTTGGGGTCTTTTTGATTAGGGCACTAATCCCATACAGGAGGGCTCTGCTCTTACGACTCAACCACCTCCCAAAGGTGAGTGAGGGAGTGAAGTCGCTCAGTCATGTCCGACTCTTTGTGACCCCACGGACTGCAGACTACCAGGCTCCTCCCTCCATGAGATTCTCCAGGCAAGAGTACTGGAGTGGGTTGCCATTTCCTTCTCCAGGGGATCTTCCTGACCCAGGGATCAAACCCAGGCCTCCCACATTCCAGGCATTCTCTGAGCCACCAGAGAAGCCCCACTCTCTAATACCAGGACACTGGTGATTAGGTTTCAGCATATGACTTTTGGTGGGGCCTGGGGAACACAAACATTCAGTCATAGTAGAGAGGATTAGACATAAATCTAAAACGTGACTCAAGATGTAAGCTAGTTGGAAATATTTTAAGAAAAAATGGGAAGTGACCCAGCAATTGGTTGATGATCCAGAGTCGGGGTAGTAGTGATTGATAAAATTTGGTAAGATGAGACTCAAGGCTGAAAGGAGGCAGAATGATTTAGATTTGGGTCTCTAGAAGTAGGGACCAGTTGTCAATGATAATGCAACGATGCGGAGTGGGACTTTCTTATCCAGAGCATGTCAAGGTAACTATTAGTGTTTTCAAAGGTGATTTCTAAATTAATTTTTAGGGCTGACATTTTTTGAATCTTAAAGCTTTAGTGAAAATCAACATGTAGATATAAATCAAGGTATAGTGTCTTATATATATCAATTTTTCTAAAATACCTATAATTGATTAGACCTTAGGTATGGGGAAAAAGAAGTTAGGTAAACTGGATTAATAATCTTGCTTCAAAATTAATGGTGAATGCCAGTAGGAGAAAAAGGCTCCTTACATCTTTATCTGCATAGCGTTGTATCTTTATAATCAAGCAAGGTCCTACCAAAACTGTGAGAAAATCAGTTCTATCTGGGGTGCCTTGATCATACTTTCTGTTCCCCTGTTCTCAGCTGTCATAGTCTTGAACACACAAAGGAATAAAGATACCGTTATGGGGAAAGTCAATGAGGGTATTATTGAGGGACTGGGGACCTTTTCAAATACATCCTTTTGAATCACACCATGTCAAGCAGTTTCTGTACCCTTGTGAGGTCCATCCTCTACACAGGACTGCTTCCATTCTCAAGATGGAAAGAGTTTGGAGGGGGCATTTCTGTGTAAACCAATCAACCCTAAGATAATCATAAAAAATGTCCATTGGTTTATTAGGCCCGTAAGAAGGCCTCTGAAAATGATTTCATTTCTGAGATACTTTAAAAATGACATCCATCCCAGAGGAAAAAAAAAGATAAAAAATAATGAAAAAAGAAAGATATCTATATCTCACGTTTTATGGGCATCTGTTAGTGTGGCATCCAGTGTGCTTTACACACATGACTTATCTGCACATAAACCTGAGCTGACAGGGAGAAGCCTGCGGCCCTCCAGTAAATGACAGACTTAATCAGTGAGATGCAGAGCCCAGAGCAGTGTCCTGGACAAAGTTTACCTTACAAAGCTCAGAGAACACCCTCTGAACATCTTTAAGGCTGATATTTCCAGTGTATCAGCACAACTGTGAGGAGTTACTCTTTTCTCTGAAGAGAGTGTCTCAAGACAACTTGATGGATGAGTCCAGGATTTTTTTTTTATCAGAAAGTATGGGAAGCTGGACCTGTGAAAGTAACTCTGCAGGGGTTTGGAAGAAGAGTTTTCTAGCTGGAGATGGGGTCCATTTGTGAAATTTTTGTTGCAGACTGAGATTAAGTGATTGAATCATTTAAAATGCTATTTTCAAAGTGAATTTTTAAAAATAATTTAGACCCATTTTGGGGTGAACATTTCTACATAGCCATAGAAGTGTGCCCTCATGAAATGAAATAGTAGGTATACTGAGCATTTGTTGAAAGTATAATGCTTCTTATAACGTAGCCCCATAGGTAAAGATGTTGCATTATAAATATGAGTTATGTGTACACAGATTACTAAACCACTAGTGGCAAATCTTCAGCATTTAAGGGTAGATTTGATATTTTATTTATAGAGATCTTAGATTTCTAGTAAATTAGGTTGAAAGAAAGATGGATGAAGAATGGATGAAAGGAATGGGGAAAGGAAAAAAGAAAGACCATGTAACTATGAAGTAAGAACACTTTTACACATATGTATGGAAAATCTCTCATTAGTTCCACAGGGAAGCGGCAAGGCTTTACAATTCCTTTCAAAGAAACTGTGATGGAAGCAAACATTTGGATATCTGTGTTGCAATGTGTTTGTCTCAAATAGGTTTCATTGTTCTGTGGTCAGATTTAATGCTTATGAATTACTTGATTTTAGCAGTCACTTTTCAATAGCTCTTTCTATAATGAAAGCCATACTACACATAAAAATGCACTATTTCTATCACTACTACAAGTAGAAGTTCTCAGTCTGATTATTTTATGCATGACAATGAGAATTTATAAAACAAAATAAACATCATATAATTGGAAAGTACAGAGCAAGTCAGAATATTTTCTTTAATTCCTCAGTGGATAGCTGCATGTTATGAGAAAATTCACTAGGATCCACAAATACTGGGTTGTTCAAAAAGTTTTCATGTTTTTCCATATGATTACCATTTCTGAAAATTTGAGGGTAGAGTCAAAAATTATTTTCTAACAGGCACACTAAGAGCATGTTTTCCCCTCCCATCTACACTGGACATCCTTTGGCTCAGTATCAGTTCTATATTTTGTCTCTCTTTATGCCAATATTTTATCTCCAACTTTTTTCCCACTGCTTCAGAGTCCCACCAGTGAGAATGACTCAAAATAGCTTTCCCAGTTAAGGGAAATCAAAACAAAAAAAAGAACTGTGTGCTGACAGAGTGACTGGCTCCTGGAGCTCAGCCTGTGAAAGCAAAAAATGTGGCAGCACCAGGGGCACCACATAAGTGATCACCAGTGGGAAATGCCACACATCGTGTGGCCTCTGTCTGTTAGTTTAATATGATGCACTTGAGTGTAGAAATAATGGGCTCTGTCAGCCTTATTAATTATCTATGCTTGTTCTAGAAGTCTGGATCATGAAATGCCTCCGAACCACCTGATGTAATGGGCCATTTTGGAGCTTTATATGCAAGTCTCTGAGCGAGCAATTGGCAATCCCCACAGCTAGCTCATCTGCAGTCAGGGATGTTGTGCTGAGCTGAACTCGCATACCAGCAATATTGCCACAAGATGATGGAATAATCGATCTTTCTACAGTGGATTTCTTTAGCCTGGTGGGACAAATTTCCTAGTTAATGAAAACATTTTGATGCCTGGGGCGCTTCCCTAGCTCATGCTGACTCTGTTGGTCCATTATAGTTTAAATATACTGCATTGAGGTTAATGGTGGAAGCAAATCAGTCTGTTATAATTACTCACATTCATTTATTTGGTGTATTCTTTCACATGGTCCTTCGAAAGCAAGAGGACAATCTAGAAGATAGCTAGCTTGGGAACTATTAATACCTTCATGCCTGAGAATTTACTAATGGGACAGTTCAGGGAAAAAAAATTGTGGCTGCTGAGGGCCGTTGCTTCTCTCATTCTTCTAGTAGGCTGATCCATTTCAGTGTGTGTGTGTATGTGTGTGTGCGTGCACTTACACTGAGCTGTTGTTGAGACCGTGTCTCTCTTTCTGACTCGGATCTCTGTGTTAAGTACACAATGATCCCGTAATGCCTGTTTGTGAGGGGATAGGTATTCTAGTGAAAGCACACAAAGTTTGGGTAAAGAAACTTAGGTTTCAGTTCTTTTCGATATTTGCTGGCTATTTGACCTTGGGCAAGTCACTTATCTTCTCTGAATCTCTGTTTATCACCTCTAAAATAATTATAATAATATCCATTCAACTTATGAGATTATTATTTGAGGATCAAATTAGACTATAGAACTAAAAAATGCTTTATTGGTGTTTGATGTCATTATCCCTCCATTACTACTACTATTAGCAATAGTACTACTCCAATCATTATTATTAACTAAACTTTAAGATCTGATCTACTCCAATAGATTTCTAATATTGTGATACTCTTTCTTACGAAGTTCAGGAAAGCGTTTTATTGCTTTTGTTGTCTATGTGTCTATGTAGCTAGTATCCAAAGAACAGCAATCTTCTTAGGTCATTCTGGAAAGAAAAATCATCATGAATGAATAAAGGTGAAAACTTTATCAAATATTTAGGTCTACATACCTAAATAAGAGTTAGGCAGCAATCTAGTTAGATGAAGACGATTATTTAATCTCTTCCCATTGTAATTAGATTGATAACCAAATTTAGTGATGCCATTTAGATGTATGTCTAACCAACACAGAATAATTAGTAAATTAATATATCCCAACAGAGCTTCTCCCTTTACTCTTTAACAGGGAAAGCTAACTGTTCAACTGAAGTGATAGGACACAGGGTAAGTCATTTAACCCACCTGAGTTTTAGTTTTATTGTATAAAACAAGGGAATAAAGATTAAATGAAGTTAAATGATTTCCAAAGCCCTCTTTAGCTCTGAAAAGATTTGCTCTTTGATCTGCATGTCTCTGAGTATGACGTAGTAAATGATATTATACTTTTCACACCAGGAAAACAATCATCTTCAGCCATTTGAAATAGCTCTTCTCATTCAACTTTTATTGATTATATTACCTGTTCATTTCCTTTATAGATCTTACCACAGTCTCTATTTATCTTGTTTATTTGCTTACTTTCCTGTTTAGGGTTTGCCTCACTGTGAGGTTAGAGACTTTCTGATCACAGATAGATGTCCAGTGCCTTGAAAAGGGAGTGAATGGCACATAATTGGGAGTCCAATAAGTATTTGTTGAATGAATAAATAAATGAGTTCATGAATTCTGCTGTTTCTCAAGTACAGCCTTCTTATTTTTAAAAAATGAAATAACTTTATTGCTTGATCGTGCTGGGTCTTTATTGCTGCGCAGCTTGTCTCTATTTGCTGCGAGTGGAGGGTGCTCCGTCATTGCAATGTGAGGGCTTCTCATTGACGTGGCTTCTCTTGCTGTGGAGCATGGGCTCTAAGACACATGGCCTTCCGTAGTTACAGCTCCCAAGCTCTAGAGCACAGGCTCAGTAGTTGGGGTGCATGGGCTTAGTTGCTCTGAGTCACGTGGGATCCTCCCAGACCAGGGACCAAACCTGCGTCTCCTGCATTGTCAGGTGGATTTCCCACCACTGAGCCACCAGGGAAACCCCCAACAGCCTTCTTATTCCTTAAAATAATTTCACCAGAGTTCAGTGGGATAAAGTTGTGGTTGAATCTACTATTCATGTAAAAGAATCACTAGGGGATATAATTAAATATTTTGTTTTCTATATATGAGAACCATCTGTATTTTATTTATATATGGCTTTATTACTTTAGCTAATCTAGAGTGGGATTTTTATCAGTAAGTTTTTTATGTGCTTGGCTTTTTTTGCAAATAAATTTGATTAGCTATATTTGTTCCTAAAATTTATGATTAGTTGTCATACTTGAATGAATAGTAATTCTAAATAAAATTTTGCAATTATTTTATTTTGCAAAATGAATTTGTCCATTAGGGGCATGCATTTCCATGTGACAGGAAACTTTTATCACCATTAAATGTGAACTTAAAATATTATAATTCACTATGAAAGTAATACATCTTGAAATTTCCTACCAAGATATTAGAACACTACCCATTCTTCCTCACTTATGTAGTTTCCCATAACATGAAAATGTTTGAAGATCTTGACATTTATCTGTCATGAACTCACTGAATTACTCCTTGCTTCAACACACATTCAAGTTAATGTCAACTGGGGAGCTATTTTCTCAGCTTTAAATTGGTTGGAAATGTAGATCTTTCTTTGTAAGGCATTATCCCTTGTACCTTGACTCCCTTTAATTCCTTAGTTCTTTTCAAATTAGAAAAAAGAATTCAAATTGATTTGGAGTGCAGAATTGTGAATATCAGTGACAGTAGAGTCTGTTATTCCCTGTCATAGGACCTTAAGCACTCTCTTTGAACAGTTAATGGGGGCATTATCTTTTATTGTCCTTGTTTATATATAACATGAAATAGTTTTCCTAGCAATGCTAACTGTATAAGCTAACAATTTTTCTCCACTGAAAAGCTGTCACATTTTGGTAGAGTGTATTAATGACAGTTTGTTGGAGACAAACCTTCGCAACCTTCTCTTATGATGCCCCTGCCCCTGCCCTTGGACCTAGGTATTATTCCTAACAGTACCATTAAGCTCATGCATGTTTCATAAGAATACTTTAGATTACAAATTAGACAGGAGGTGAGAGCAAGCCTAGTGCCACACTAAGGAGCGCAGGTTGTGGTGACATGGTCAGGAAAAGAGAAAGAAAACGATTTCCCTTCACTGGCTGCTAGCTATTAGTGCCGTGGCCGTGGACAAAACACTCTTCAGAATACCCTTGCTGTGCAGCAAGAATTGAACAAGAGACTCATCACAAACTTCTTTCAGGATCACACATGTGTGTGCATGTATTTCCATGATACTTTTATTTTGACAATTCTTGAATGCAACACTTTGCATATTAATTGAGTACAACTGGTTTTGAATAGTCTATAAGAAGGTGCAAATTATGGCTTCAAAGTGACCCAATAGAGGTGCAAATGAACGTTAGCACAACGTTTCTAAAATGAAATCATTTAAAATATACACATATAGTTATGAATTCAGAGCCAGTCTACTTCATTTTTTAGTTGGGAGTTTATTGCCTTAAAATGGGAAATAAATGTGTGAATGCTATCCAAGGTGTGAAATTCTCCATTTGTACCGACTGGAAACTTGGTAATAATTATGAATATAGAAATAGCAGAAATTATACAGAAGTTTAGGAAACATTTTAATTTTAAATGCAAGTATTTCAGAGGAAGAATTTAAGATATGCTTGGAGAGATTTTTTTCTTGCAGCCTTTGATATTAAAAAGTTAGGGATTTCCATACAGCCAACAAATGATACTTTTCTTGTCATTTTAAAAAAGAAAATTGTGTTGACTAATCTATTTTCTTTCTAAAGCTACTTATTCTAAATGTCTGAATCTGATAAACCATGAGCCCCAACTTAACCCAACCTCAATGAAACTTAACCTTTTCTCTCTCCTCACATCTGTGGACAATGGGCCTCAGCTGCAGGGAGCATTCGAGAAGCTTGCCTAAACTCTAGGCCAGCTGGAAAGCTAGGCTCCCCTGCTTTCAGCCAAACAGACACTGGCACTGAGTTACCCGAGGGCAGAGGTTTAACACGGCTTGAATGAAGTTTGGATTTGAAAGTATCCATCCCCTTAGGTTGATGTCACTGGGAGTCCAAGACTCTTCTTTCATTAACCAGCCTCTCACATCGATAGCAACGGTGACGCAAAACAGCCAACCCCTAAAACAGTTGGTTCTTCTTTATTATTTGTAATTTTGTCTATTTGCATGAGAGCCTGGCAGCATATGGCCTGATGAATTAAAAAAAACAAAACCCTGTAAAACCCTCATCTACTGGCTAGAGCCTCCAGTTCGTGGCATCAGTAGGGGCTGGTGTGCCTCCACCTGCCACTTGTCTGGAGAGTCAGGGCATAAACTGATGACCTACGAG
This sequence comes from Cephalophus harveyi, assembly GCA_006410635.1. Classification (NCBI taxonomy): domain Eukaryota; kingdom Metazoa; phylum Chordata; class Mammalia; order Artiodactyla; family Bovidae; genus Cephalophus; species Cephalophus harveyi. The sequence goes on along the minus strand of SJYT01026587.1, from coordinate 35,605 downwards.
GTTTCCACAGCCAGATAGTGCTCGGCTAATGCCATGATTTAATTCCTAACAGTACTGTCAGAAATGGCTAGAAGTGGCAACACCCACTGTTTCAATAGTAAATCTGGTTGGCAAGCTACCCGTTCTCTGCCCTGACTAATATTCTACACTAATTACGTCGTATCAGGCCAACAGGAATAGAAAGTAGTTGAGATGTTTCGAAACCATGCACACAGGTCAGCAGTGGGTAGAAATACACAGGGATGTATACTCATATTATTGTTCCCCATTAAAAGAGACCAGCAGCAAACCAGGGGAAGAAACAAATCTCTTTTCAGTGCATTGATTTACTTTTTTATTCACTTGATCTTTCAAAGTCAAAGATTTATCTGGTTCTTGGATTTTGGTTTTTCTGTATTAGCCATTTTCTTTAATAATAGTGTTGGAGAAAAAAATTATGATAGTTTTTGAGAACTGAATCTTTTTTGCCTGAAATATAGAAATCACAATTTGGATTAATACTTCATAGTTAAATGAAACTGCAAACCCTTTTTCTCTCCTTAATGTTGTTTGCGTTTATGATTATACAATGTCAAACCATACAAACACAGAAACAATATACACATCATTAATTTAATGAATTGGCTTGAAGATAAAAAAGCAAGTAATTTTGAAATTCAAAATCATTCTACTATTTCGTTTTTATTTAGTTTAGAAATCCTTCATTTCCCCTGCATTTTAAGATTGCTAATAGGGCTTCCCAGGTTGCATAGTGATAAAGAATCTGCCTGCCAATGCAAGTGACTCAAGAGACCCTGGTTCGATCCCTGAGTTGGGAAGATCCCCTGGGGAAGAAAATGGCAGCCAGCTCCAGTATTCTTGCCTGGACAGGCAAAATTCCATGGACAGAGAGCCTGGCTGGCTACAGTCCTTGGGGTCGCAGAGTCAGCCATAACTGAGTGGGCAAGCAAATATCAATATGTTTACACTCAAGACATGTAATCAGAATTGCCAGCCACCAAAGAAAAGAAGAAATAATTTGGGGGCAAAAGCTCTATCATCTTCTGAAGTGAGAGATTTTCCTGACAAGCCAAAGAGGACACATTCAGTCCTATGACACTGAGCATACATAGAACAGTTTATAATACAGAAGACAACATTCCCGCTAAACGCTAGGCATTGCTATCTCATTAAATCCTAAGAATATCTGTGTGAGGCATTTCACATGGTGCAATTTAGGCAGCAGCTATTTATTAACGTGTGGAAGTGTTTCAACTTCTTATTAACCAGTGTGGCAACACCTCTCTGAGCTGGCTGAACATGGATCCCAAAGATAGGCAGTACTCTACAGATGGAGACACTGCTGCTTAGAGAGGTTAATTAACTTGCTCCAAATCACACAGCTATTGGAAGGCAGTGTCAACATTCAAGTCCATAGCTGTCTCACTCCAAAACTAAGCTCTCTCTCTTTTTTTTTCCCAATGCTGTGCTGCCGCTATAATGCTTCTTAGAAATTTTGCACTGAAGACTTTATTTTTTTCTAAGATTCTGTCTGTGTAATGTGGATAAAGACATCAGAGATACCCTAACTAGCGAACGGTGAAGGTTGACTGAGAGCAGAGCAAGTCTATTTCAAACTCAAATGATCGCCTTTAGAGTGGTACACGTTCCTACATGTAACCGATGCATAATAGTTTGTTGAATTAAAGTAAAACATTTATTGTTGTACATCTACCTAGAGAAGTATGTGGGATATATACTAGCCTTTTTTTTTCTTTTTTACATAAGATGCAATTCTAGGTAAGAGCAAGATATTAAAAATGCTATTAAAAATGCTGTTACTTTTTCTCAGCTGAGGTAATTTAAATAGAACTGAACCAAGCGAGAGAATTTTGCTTAAATTCGAAATGAACATAAATAACTAAAGCTTAAATTATAAGGGATACTTTAAGGTTTAAAATTTTTATATATATAAGTGGTTTGTCCTGAGCAGTAACATGTATTAAGTGCTATCTGGTAGCTGGTTTCTTTCTAAGGAAATAAATAGGTTTTTACAAAGTATACAGATTGATTATGTGCTGAGCTCTGTCCCTTCTTATGGGTCCAGTCAAGGAAAGACTGTGGATATACTTTAATGTGTTTACCATATTCAATTTATTAATAGAAAATTGAATTAGTTCAAGAACATTGAGCTTACTAAATAAAATGTGGCTGCAAACAGCCCCTAATGTATGAACAGATTTTGTTCCAAGGGTTTATTTGTGATTTGATATTCTAAGACTTTATATGTAAATTTCTATATATCGAACTGCAAAGTCAGATATGTCCTTAATCTGACTAGTGAAATTTATTTTACCTATGATGTAACTCAACTATAGAACTAACTGTGCTTTAGGCCCTGCTTTTCATGCATTCTATTGTTAATGAGGAAACAGCATTAAGAGTACAAACAAACCAAAATCCCAGAGTAGAAGTCTGTCCTTCCATATTTTCTCAGGATAAGGCAGAAGTTTGTCGAGGAAAGGACTGAAGGGTGAAGTTATTTGCCAGATTTGCAGTATAATGAGGAAAACATTTTGTAGAATATTGCAAATATGTGTTCCAAATTCCAACTATCAGCATGGGTTATAGCACATAGACTTTAAAACCTGGATAGAACTTTCATGATCAGCAAGTTAGGCATACTCTTCTCTTTATTAAATTAATTTATTTTAGTTAGAGGATAATTACTTTATAATATTATGATGGTTTTGGCCATACATCAACATGAATCAGCCATAGGGAAACGCGTGTCCCGCATCCTGAACCCCACTCACACACTATCCTTCCAGGTTGTCACAGCACTGGCTCTGGGTGCCCTGCCCCAGGCATCGAACTACACTGGTTATCTATTTTATGTACATATAGTAGAGCATATGTTTCATTGCTATTCTCAAATAATCCCACCCTCTCCTTCTCCCACCCTACCTTCATCTTTACATCTGTGTCTTCTTTGCTTCCCTGTACGTAGGATCATCAGTACTATCTTTCTGAAATCCTTATATATAGGCATACTGTTCTGATTTAGGGAAAGTGAAAGTGCTAGTTGCTCAGTTGTGTCCAACTTTTTGTGACCCCACAGGCCCTAGCCTGCTAGGCGCCTCTGTCCATGGAATTCTCCAGCAAGAATACTGGAGCGGGTGGCCATTCCCCTCTCCAGGGGATCTTCCCAATCCAGGGATTGAACCCAGGTCTCCTGCATTGCAGGCAGCTTCTTTACACTTGAGCCGACAAGGAAGCCCAGACTGAATGACAATTCTTTCTCCTCCCTCTTTATCTAATTCTTAAACACAAGTTAGGTCCAAAGAATCTTCATGCTTTGCCTGGCCCACTTTTCTGTTTGCTATGTGCAAGCACACTATATAGCATGATTTGCAGAGTATTCAAACAAAGGTCTTCATGCCAATACATGTTTTTCTTCTATTATAGCCTTTCTTTTGTTAAAGCATCAATTCTGTTCCCAGGATCTGTTCATTGTGCAATTATTTCTTACATTTCTGTCCTGTGCACAGCACAATACTAGTTGGTGAGTAAACACAGAAACAAATGTGGTTTCTACATCAAGAAGACTGTCTTCTCAGTCAGTTCAGTCACTCAATCGTGTTCGACTCTTTGTCACCCCATGGACTGCAGCATGCCCGGCTTCCCTGTCCATCACAACTCCTGGAGCTTGCTCAAACCCATGTCCACTGAGTCAGTTATGCCATCCAGCCACCTCATCCTCTGTCGTCCCCTTCTCCTCCTGCCTTCAATCTTTCCCAATATCAGGGTCTTTTCCAATGAGTCAGTTCTCCTCATCAGGTGGCCAAAGTATTGGAGTTTCAGCTTCAGCATCAGTCCTTCCAATGAATATTCAAGAATGACAGGTTTGATCTCCTTACAGTCCAAGGGACTCTCAAGAGCCTTCTCCAACACCACAATTCAAAAGCATTAATTCTTTAGCTCTCAGCTTCCTTTATGGTCCAACTCTCACATCCATACATGACGACTGGAAAAACCATAGCTTTGACTAGATGGACCTTTGGTGGCAAAGTAATGTTTCTGCTTTTTAATATACTGTTTAGGTTGGTCATAGCTTTTCTTCCAAGGAGCAAACGTCTTTTAATTTCATGACTGCATTCACCATCTGCAATGATTTTGGAGCTCCAGAAAATAAAATCTGTCACTGTTTCCATTGTTTTCCCATCTATTTGCTGTGAACGATGGGACTGGAGGCCATGATCTAGAATGTTGAGTTTTAAGCTGACTTTTTCACTTCCTCTTTTACCTTCATCAAGAAGCTGTTTGGTTCTTCTTCACTTTCAGCCATATGGGTGGTGTCATCTGCATGGTCCAACTCTCACATCCATACATGACGACTGGAAAAACCATAGCTTTGACTAGATGGACCTTTGTTGGCAAAGTAATGTTTCTGCTTTTTAATATACTGTTTAGGTTGGTCATAGCTTTTCTTCCAAGGAGCAAATGTCTTTTAATTTCATGACTGCATTCACCATCTGCAATGATTTTGGAGCTCAAGAAAATTAAGTCTGTCATTGTTTCCATTGTTTTCCCATCTATTTGCTGTGAACGATGGGACTGGATGCCATGATCTTAATTTTTTGAGTGTTGAGTTTTAAGCCGACTTTTTCACTTCCTATTTTACCTTCATCAAGAAGTTGTTTGGTTCTTCTTCACTTTCAGCCATATGGGTGGTGTCATCTGCATATCTGAGGTTACTGATATTTCTCCCAATCTTGATTCCAGCTTGTGTTTCATCTAGCCTGGCATTTTGCATGACATACTCTGCCTATAAGCTAATAAACAGGATGAGAATACGCAGCCTTGACATACTCCTTACCCAGCTGGGAACCAGTCCATTGTTCCATGTCTGGTCCTAACTGTTGCTACTTGACCTGTATACAGATTTTTCAGGAGGCAGATAAGGTGGTCTGGTATTCCCATCTCTTGAAGAATTTTCCACAGTTTGTTGTGATCTACACAGTCAAAGGCTTTAGTGTAGTCAATAAAGCAGAAACAGATGTTTTTCTGGAATTCTGTTGCTTTTTCTATGATCCAAAGGATGTTGGTAATTTAATCTCTGGTTCCTCTGCCTTTTCTAAACCCAGCTTGAACATCTGCATGTTCTCAGTTCACATACTGTTGAAGCCTGGCTTGGAGAATTTTGAACATCACTTTGCTAGCGTGTGAATATTTTTTTGGCATTGCCTTTCTTTGGGATTGGAATGAAAACTGATTATTTCCAGTGCTGTGGCCTCTGCTGAGTTTTCCAAATTTTCTGGAATATTGCCTTCTAGGTAAGAAGAAAAGATACAGACAAGTAAGTCAAGTAGCAATTCAAGAACATAAGAAAGTAAAAACATGCTGATGAAATACAGTTCAGATGAGAGGTGCCATGAGTTCAAAAGGAAAGAGTACTGTACTGGAATTGAGATAGATGGATTCATGGAAGGGCAGGACAGCTGAGGCTGGAACTTGAAAGTATATGTTTGAGTGGATGAAAATGGAACAGAAGAACAGAGCACTGGATAAAAGGACTCAATACCAGTTGGTGATTTGTTGGAAAGTGTTAATGAAACAGAAGACAGAGTCTAGGTTTGATGTGTGCTACCTGCCTCAAGCCATAATCATCCACTAACCAGTCGTGTGGGAACAGTGATAACCGGACCCAGTAGAATGGCCTTGGACTTGATGGGGGGCAGGGGGAAGGGGAGATTGTCAGGAGACAGAATTTCATCTCTGCTGCGCACTAGAGATATGGGTTTGGATGAGAAGCTAGTCTTTTCCTGTCTCTTTAAATATGAGATGAGAGATTTGAGTTTGGTCTCTAAAAACCCATCTAGCTAATAATTTGACTGCTTGATTCATTTTGATGAAAAGTGTGATGAGATCATTGCAGAACAGAGTGAAGGGCTTCTCAGAAAAAGGGTTCTAAAGGATACCGGAGGAAGCAGAATGACAGAGAAGGGGAGAGCTGAGTAGCGGCAGGAGCCAGGGCAGAGGGGCCTTTCTGGGGTTTGCAGTGATATCTGGGTCTGGCGCTGAGATTCTGCGCCACTGCATGAGGCCCCTCTGAGAAGCAGCCTTGTTCTCTGCCTGCTTTCTTCTCACTGCTGCACTTCCTTCGCTGTCATCCCCACCCCACCCACTCACCGTGTGCACCCAAATAGTAGCGAGCAGAGCGAGCACGGAGGAAGCAGGTCTCTGCTTCTGTTCTGCAGCAGCTCCAAAGCTCTTGCTTTCCCCTCTTTGATTTGTGTGTTTTGAATTGCTCCTGATGGTGGTCACTGCAACTCAATGACTGCCTCCTTCAAACCTGCTCAGCCATACCTTGGGACAACATTTTCAAGCATCTCCAGCTCTGTGTAGGGTAGGGGAAAGGTTAGTTATGAGTAGGGACTGAAAAGAAACAGAGTAAATGTAACTCTGGGGACCACAAGGGGAAAAGACTCTAGTTATCAAATAAACAGTAACAGGAACAAGTAGAGAGCCGGGGGCAGTATCCGAAGCATTTCTTTATTTGCCAAATGCAGCCTGATGAGGGACTTCCGTCAACAGTTATTTATTGAGTGCCCACATGTGCCAGACACTGTTCTAGATGCTATAATTTTCTGTTAGATCTAAATCATTATGATAAATGAAAATGAAGTGAACCAGTTTCTTCAAGAAGGATATGATTTTATACCTCTTTCTGCTTCATGAGGTAGCACTTAGAACATTGACTGTTGTGAAAATCTGTTAGCATGTATACTTTTTTCTGGCATGGGCTCTATTATTGAAAGCACCTCAATACACTTCATTAATATTTTTCTTTCAAGTGATCAACCTAATTAAGATTTCCTAAGTATCTCATGGATATGCTTGCCATTTACTTGTGTTCTGTGAGAGAAATGCCTCCTGTCATTGAAAATCATCTTGCTGATATCTGTCTCATCCCTTGTCAGGGTCCTCTCCCCCATCAATATACTGATGGACTAGCTGCTGTGGTATTTTGTGTCCCTAGATCTTTGCATAAGTTAAGCCCCCGTCTGGAAATGCATTTCCTTGCATGGAAAATATACATGCAATACTCTTTACAACTGTTAAAAAATCCCTGTTGATCAATTTTCTCCTTCTTTGGGGTCCAGTGTAACTCCTATTATCCATGCTCTCAAGTGATGTTCACAGTTATTTCCCCAGTTCCTTTTCCCAGCTAGACTTTATGAATTCACTGAAAGCAAGGACTATGTCTTATTTGTGGTTATATCCTCACAGTGTAAAGAGAAGCTCAATATATGTCTAATAAATTAGATGAATGAATAAATGGATGAATGGGTGGACAAGTAAATGATATATACATACATGCATACCTTCAACTGCTAGGAACACATTGTCCCAGCATTGTGAGCATGCAAAGAAACATGAGATGGATCCCTTCCTGAGAATGCTGACAAGCTGTAACAGCGATGCCCTGTGAGGATGCAGACAGGGGTTCCTGAATAATACACCTTAAAGGAAAACAGCTCCCCCCTCTCAAAAAAATAGTCTTATAAAAAGTCTTTGTAAATTGGAAGACAGAGTTTTAAAAGTCAGTATTCTGTAGTTAAAGGCAATTCAGCAAAATGCTTCGCTTCTCCATATGTGGGTATAGTGAAAATGTTTAGCTGTCTGCCAGCACGCTAGCACTACCGTTGACTTCTCAGTTTTAGTATTCGAGGCTGTCCTGAACTTGGCATGCTCTGTTAGATTACTCAACCTGTCTTCCCCACAGAAACTCACCTCCCTAACCACCGCCTACTGTTTTCTCTTTTTGAGTATGCCTACACCCAAAGCCACTGTCAGATGTCACGGAGATGAGACTTTACAAGGGTAAATTGAAAAACAACAACAACAAAAAACCCAAAAACAAATGCTTTTCCAAACAGTTTGGTGATGGCAGTGGCCCAAGAATGATAGGAAACACTACCTTGCAAGGTTTCTTATTGGCAGTGTGGAAGGGCCACACAGCCCTGGTTCATGTGGAATCATAGATGATGTGAGTGAAAAGAGACAGAGCCCAGGGTCCCAAGAGCCCCATCTGAAAAGGAAGCAGGCTATGTTGTCTAGACAAGAGGAAATGTTTTATTTTCGAGGAAAAATTATTAGAATTTTAAAAGCCAAATGATCGCTAGAAAATATAAGTGAAGTTTTACTGATTCCTTGTTTTTTCAGAAGATTTTCTTTTTATCTCATTCTAAAAGTCTGTATTTAAGCCCAAAATGGAAAGTAAAGCTGAATTAGATTAGTGATTCCAAAAAGATACAGTCTTGTACGCAGCAGACATTCTCTCTCTTTTAATTTCCCCTCAGGAGTTTTAAAGCTGGGGTGAAATCAACATCATGATTAAGACTTTCTTAGCTTCCTTTCAGCAAATACAGAGTACATGGCTGTTTTAAATGGCCTTTTAACAATCAATTAAAAATACTCTAAGTTTTAATGTTTGAAATAGTTTTATTCCTATATTGTAAGTATTAGATTATTAAGGGCTCCTTAACCTTCTTTTTCATGAAGAGGCAACATAGACGAGAGAGATTCTGTGGTCCTCTTTCTTCAACGGTTCATCTCCCATTGACCTTCAGGTTTTTTGTGCATTTTCTGGACTGTTTCCACTCCCCCATCTTCCGCCCTCATGGAATGTAAGCTTTACCAATTAAGACATATCAATTAAGAAATGAAACCAGAGGCTTTGAGACTAGACTGGCGAGTGGCAATGAGAACAAATTTCTTTTAACTTTGATTGTTGTACGTTTTATACATTTTTATTGATGTAAAATATTTTCTTATATTTGAGAGTCAGCACTTAGGCATGTTTGCAAAACTTTCAAAACAGATTATTATAACCTATGTTCGTAGGTATTGGGCCTCTTAGCATATGTAAGCTTTACCAATTAAGACATATCAATTAAGAAATGAAACCAGAGGCTTTGAGACTAGACTGGCGAGTGGCAATGAGAACAAATTTCTTTTAACTTTGATTGTTGTGCGTTCTATACATTTTTATTGATGTAAAATATTTTCTTATATTTGAGAGTCAGCACTTAGGCATGTTTGAAAAACTTTCAAAACAGATTATTATAACCTATGTTCGTAGGTATTGGGCCTCTTAGCGATGTATCTTGTCCAATAACTTTGTATTATATATTTGTGCCAATTTGAAGTCTGTAGTTCTGACAGTGGCAGTTATTATCCCAGAGGACATTGGACCTGAGATCACACCTGAATTCCATTTTTTTTCTCAGATGACTTATGTTTTCCAATGTAAAACTGTCTTCATTTTCACTGCTGGATCTAATATCCAGACTTCTCTTTGGGTTCAACAGACATGATAAGCCAACAAGAATATTTTGCATTTGTGTAAATTTTACATATATTTATTTTATTCTCTTAATACCTGTTCAGGTTATGGTTAGCTTTTATAGAATAGCAAACTCAAATGGCTGACAAATAACTGTATAGACTCCGGAGTCTGGTTGCTACATTAAATTCCTCAACCACTGCTAACCGGTTATGTGATCTTAGGCAGATTACTTAATAGCCATCTGCCTTAGTTTCCTTGTCTGTAAAATAATGATTTCTACCACACTGAATTGTTAAATGGGATTATTTATGAAGTGTTTAGCAGTACAGTGCATGATGCACAATGAGTACTATTTATGTTTTCGTTAATTCGAAAATATACACGCACTCCAGTGTTCATATCTAGGAAAGCACTAAAATCATTAATGGAGACATCTGTTCCTCATAAGTAGCAGCGACCGTCTTGTGACCTTCTTGTCACTGCTAGACGGTTGCTGCTGGGCAGGAGGAGCAGACGTCTCCGTCAATGATTCCAGTGCTTTCCTAGCTAGAAGATGCAAGAAATCAGGCTAATGTCTTCTGAAAATATCTAACTGAAGGCCTGTCCTGCCAGGTTTTCCCAGAGCAGAGTGCCTCATCCCTGATCTCTGCGCTGGACTCCTTCAGGGTGCGTTGAAGGCCAGCGACTGCAGTGACTAGGGACCTGCTCCTGTGGAGGCAGATGGCGAGTGACGCCTGCTAGGCAGCACTGCGCCTGTGTTAGTCGCTCAGTCACGTCCGACTCTTTGCGAGTCCACGGACTGTAACCTGCCAGACTTCTCTGGCCATGGAATTCTCCAGGCGAGAATACTGCAGTGGATTGCCATTCCTTTCTCCAGAGCAACTTCCCGACCCAGGGATCGAACCCTGGTGTCCTGCTTCACAGGCAGATTCTTTACTGTTTGAGCTACAGGGAAGTCCTTTCTAGTTGACGCTAGTTTATTAATATCTTAAAGATGAACATCAGTGGTGTAACTTAGGAAAGATGTTAAAAATTATCCTAGCACAATAGGAATCTGGACTAATTCTTAAACCATTTTGGACAATTTTAAATTAATTCAAAAATTATTTTTCTAAGAGGAGAAAAATGTTTAAACCTTGAGGTTGGGAAAAAGAAATCTTGAGTAATTTTTGTCTTAGCTTTAGGTTTCCTTTGAGTAATTTCCCCATCAACATATTTACAAAACCAAACTTTTCTTTTCTAAAAAAATGTTATGCATTGTAAACAGAAGTAAGGGAGTAATAGACTAATACAGCGTAAGAATTTTGAGTTTCTAACACATGAGCAATAATCACCAAACAGCATCAGATTACAAAGGTTGGTAATTGTCTTCTTTCCCTATAAATGCCGTGCTTTGATGATCACTTGTTTAGGACAGAAGTCTTTGGAATATGTGAACTGGCAGAGTCTAAAGTACAGAAATAAAGAAATGCAAATATCCTTGTTGAAGAAAATCAACAGTGCATCATGAACAACCATTTACTTCCTGTTATTTTAACTTAACTCTTCTGAAAAAAAGAGTTTGGGGTGGGGATGTTTTCAGTGTGTCCTTTTCAAAATTAATGTAGACTTCTTGAATAATCAAAACATTCTGAAAGCCTACACTCAGAATCCTGTGGGAAGTTTGCATCTGTTGATTAGCTCAGATGCTTACTTTCAGTATTAACGTGCAACAGTCAGTTGCCTTCTGATAGAAGTCAGTATAGATAATTAGACACCAGCTCAATAACTCTCGACAAGACAGGTTTCCACAGATAGGATCCCCCCAGTACCTTAGGGTTTTGCTTAATTGTAAAGTCTAACATCTTTACCCTTTTTAAGGTCTTGAAACCTAAAACAATTAAATAATGTACTTCAATCTTATTAGGAGAGAAAATCTTAGAGAAAATGAGCAGTGGAAAAAGTATCGACTAACTACAATGGACTTTCGTCCCAGACACCAAGAGTCACCCTGGAGAATCTTCCTAATAATTGAAATAAAAGCCTTTGCAGACTCTTCCCCGTGTTATAAATGTGTCTGCCAAGCAAAATGCTCAGAAACTTATTAGTGGACAGCTATTTAAGATTATGATCTTTATAAATGTCATTGAATTGCTGGCTCCATACTTACTGTCTCTAAGATTTATAATTTTCTGTTCTCATCTTTAAACTAGATGAATATAAATCACTTCTAGTAAAGTGTCATCAAAGAATAATAAACAAAATGATGTTCTTTTAACTGTACGTATGTACTGCTGTCTCTGCAGTACATTAAGAGGAAAACTGCAAGAAAAATAGGTTTAAAAATAATTTCATGTGGAGAGCTCACAAAATGTTTTCAATGTGATTCAAGTATAAAAATGATCACAAAAGTAAAAAAAAATAAGAAAAACAGATGTGTTACTGTGAACATAATGAGAGATATGTAAAAGTTTTTACATGTGAAAGTAGACATCTTTAAAATAAGTATTTAGAAATTCTTAACTAAAATCTTACGTGTAGTAAAACTTCTAATATTTTGTCTCATGTTTGTTACATACAAATTTAATAAATGTTTTACTATATCATCTCTTAATCCCATTATTTCCTCTCTCTCTTTGCACACACACATACACACACACACACACACACACACACACACACACACAAATACCCCTGGCCCTATTTCTTTACCAAATGCACCCTTGGAATATTTTGATGGGCATTAACAGATTGGGGTCCATATAAGACTTCAGACAATAACAGCTATCAGCACAAAGATTTTATTTAGAAAACTTAAGAATTTCTAAGAAATGAAAAAAATAGTTGAGTATACAGACTAATTTTCCATGATTATAGAACACATGGATACAAATTATATACACTTGCAGTTCAGTTCAATTGCTCAGTCGTGTCTCACTCTTTGGGACCCCATGGACTGCAGAACTCCAGGCTTCCCTGTCCATCACCAACTCCTGGAGCTTGCTCAAACTCATGTCCATCAAGTCGGTGATGCCATCCAACCATCTCATCCTCTGTCATCCCCTTCTCCTCCTGCCTTCAATCTTTCCCAGCAGCAGGGTCTTTTCCAGTGAGTCAGTTTTTTGTATCAGGTAGCCAAAATACATACACTCTATTCCTCATAAACTGTGATTTGATTAAGAATTTCTTCAGTGAGGGCTTCCCTGGTGGCTCAGCTGGTAAAGAATCTGCCTGCAATGCAGGAGACCTGGGTTCGATCCTTGGGGGAAGACCCCCTAGAGAAGGGATCGGCTACCCATTCCAGTATTCTGGCCTGGAAAATTTCATGGACTATTCCATGGGATCACAAAGAGTAGGACACGACTGAGCAACTTTCATTTCTTCAGTGAATAATTTGATTTAGGAATGAAGAGAAATTTGCTTTTGTGACAGTAATGCATATTCTTCATTAGCGGCATCTACCAGAATAAAGCCTTCCCAAATCCTCCGGGTTCCCTAACCACTAAAACGATCCTCACTTACCTCTTATGCTTAGTCCACAGAGGTTTATACTCAAAGTGTGGCACTTAAATTGGCTTCATGGCAACGGCACCCCGCTCCAGTACTCTTGCCTGGAAAATCCCATAGATGGAGGAGCCTGGTAGGCTATAGTCCATGGGGTCGCTAAGAGTCGAACACAACTGAGCGACTTCACTTTCACTTTTCACTCTCATGCATTGGAGAAGGAAATGGCAACCCACTCCAGTGTTCTTGCCTGGAGAATCCCAGGGACGGGGGAGCCTGGCGGGCTGCCGTCTGTGGGGTTGCACAGAGTAGGACACGACTGAAGCGACTTAGCAGCAGCAGCAAAACAGTGAGGAGTGAGGAGTCACAGACACTAGGAACCGAGTTTCTCTAGCTTCAGTAGAATGCTTTATCCTCTGGTTGCCAATTATACCTCAGTTTACTTTTGTTTACTTTCAACTAGACAGGATGTTGATGAAATTCATGTAGAATGAGCCCTGGCTCTGGGCCAAATGGGAAGTTCATGCCCTTTTTAAGCTTTTACTTTCTAGCACCTTTCCCCACAACTTTTATATACTGCTCAATAACCGACAGCCTCAAGTTTATACTTGTTTTTGTTTATCTAAAAACAATTCCTGAAGTAATTTTGTTAAAAATTGGAAAAGTGATTGATTTAAAAAAGTGAAAGTGAAAGTGAAAATGAAGTCGCTCAGTCGTGTCCGACTCTTTGCGACCCCATGGACTGTAGCCTATCAGGCTCCTCCGTCCATGGGATTTTCCAGGCAAGAGTGCTGGAGTGGATTGCCATTTCTTTCTCCAGGGGATCTTCCCAACCCAGGGATTGAACCCGGGTCTCCCGCATTGCAGGCAGACGCTTTACAGTCTGAGCCACCAGGGAAGCCTTTAAAAAAGAGTATTGCAATATAATTATGCTAAGGTTTTTTCAGACTTGCTTATTGATGGATATGGCTTCTAAGCCATTAAGAATTCCATATTTTCTTTTTTAAAACAATTTATTTATTTATGTGGCTGCACCAGGTCTTAGCTGTGGCATGCAGGATCTCTAATTGCAATATATGAATTCTTAGTTGCAACAAGTGGGATCTATTCCCTGACCAGGAATCAAACCTGGGTTCCCTGCACTGGGAGAGCTGAGTCTCAGCCACTGGACCACTAAGGAAATACCAAGAATCACGTATTTTCTTGATTTGAGTCTTTCAGTTCCAGTGTGAATAAGCCAAGAAACTAAAGTAGGCAAGTGTGTTTGACTCCAGGAGGGAGAAAAATGAAGATGCAAAATATTTAGGAGGCAGAAGGGGAAGACATGATGGGGATAGAATTGTCCAAGAAGAGGGAAGAGAAAAAAAGAGGAGAAAGACGGAAACACACAAACTTAAAATTTAAACTGAGAATGAGAGGCTCAGAAACTGAAAAGGATAAGTCTGCAAAGTGAGAGAATGTAGGATCTCAGAAGGGGAAAGGAAATTGTGGGAAGAACGGGGCCATATGTAATGTCAAATGTTGCGGTGACATCTCAAGTAACAAGAGACAGTCAGGTGCTCAGGGATGCTGGTGCCCATGATTTCGTGGTGGACTTTGGGACAGCAGTTTGAGAAGACTGGCTGAGAAGGGTGGGAAGTGGAGCCAGTGAGCATTAACACTAATATTTGGTAATATTTGGTAATGGGAAGCAGAGTGAATAGTCTGAGCTGGAGGGAAGATTGAGAGAAGAGATGTGTTTGATTTTTTGGTTTTTAAAACTAAAACTCCATTTCTGATATAAATATGAGAATTTAAAAAGCTCCTGTAGTACTTAGAAGGTTTCAGGACTAGAGCTTTAATATAACAAATTAGAAATAAACTGACAAAGTTAATTTAGCCACTTGAACTAATTTACACTAAACATAAACAAAATTTATTTTTCTTAAACTCTAATCAGCTTTATTTAGGACACAGTGACATATCTCATAAATATCAATTAAAATGACAATGTTCACATGTACATTTCTGTGAATACTTTATATTCTGTATAGTATTGATGACACATGCCAAATATAATGTTGTTAGTTGAACATTAAATGAGTAAGAATGCATTGTATCTTCAGAATATGCTAGCATATTTCATAGAAAAAAAAAGAAATATTTTCACTATGATAGTTTGGAATGGAACCTTAAAAAATAATATTAAGGAAAAAATAAAAGACTATTTTTATCAATTAAGATCAACAATGATTGTGTTGTATGGACTAATGAATAGGAAAAAGGATAAAAAGACACTAAGTTTTGTTACAGGCTATCTTAAATGGGTCTGCATTCCTACTGATTCAGCCTATAGTGAATCAGATAATGATCAGATGCTTTAAACTTGATGTTAAAGTGCTTGATGTGCTTTAAACTTAATTTAAACAATTTAAGAAAACTGAGCAATGTGTTAAGATCCTCTTCATCCTAAACTTCTAAATTCTGATGTTTCTTAAGGCAACATCCAAGGTCCCCTTCTCTTTTCTGACTAATCTTTCCCTAGGTGACTTCATTCACTTCCAGGGTTCATTCTGATGACTTCCAAACCTCTCTAGCAAACATGACCTCTCGATTCATGTATCTACTTTCTCCTTCTTCCGTTCTCCTGCTTTTTCTAACAGCTTAGAGGAATAATTTGACAGACAGTAAACTGAATATTGGAGAAGGCGATGGCATCCCACTCCAGTACTCTTGCCTGGAAAATCCCATGGACGGAAAAGCCTGGTGGGCTACAGTCCATGGGGTCACGAAGAGTCGGACACGACTGAAGTGACTTAGCAGCAGCAGCAGCAAACTGCATATATTTAAAATGAAGTCCTTGGTGAGTTTTGATATATGTGTTTGCCCACGAAATGATCACCACAAATAAAATAGTGAACACAGTGACATTCCCAAAGTTTCCTCATGACTTTTCTAATTCCTGCCATTTCCCTCCCCCACCTCTTTGCTGCTGCTGCTGCTAAGTTGCTTCAGTCGTGTCCGACTCTGTGCGACCCCATAGACGGCAGCCCACCAGGCTCCCCCGTTCCTGGGATTCTCCCGACAAGAACACTGGAGTGGGTTGCCATTTCCTTCTCCACCCCCACCTCTTTAGTCCCCAGTAAACCAAAAATCTGCCTTCTATCACTGGGCATTGGTTTACAAGTTCTAGAATTTTATATAAATGGGATGATCTATAGTGTACGAGGAACCTTCCTATATTATTTAAAGGGTTTCAGGGCTTTAGCTTTAAGGTGACAAACTACAAATAAACAAGGTTAATTTAAACAGCCATTTGCAGTAATTTTTTTCATCTTTTTTGGGGGGAGGGGGGTCTGGCCTTTTTTCACTCATCCTAATATTCTGTGGTTCATCCATGTTGTTGAATTTATCAATAGTTCATTCCTTTTTCTTGCTGAATAGTGGTATACCATTGTAATGGCATTCCATTGTATGAATATATAACAATTCATTTATCCATTCATTTACTGACAGGCATTTGAGTTCTTTCCAATTGTTGCCTGTGACAAATAAGGCTACTACGAACATTTGCATAAGCCTTTGCATGGGTGTTATGTTTTAATTTATCATGGGTAAATACCTAGGAATGGAATGGCTGGATCATATGGTAGTCTTATGTTTAAATTTCCAGGAAGCTGCCAAACTGTTTTCTAATGTGGTTGTACTATTGTTATTCCCACTACCAATGTATGAGAGTTCTAGTTATTTCTCATTCTTGTTAACACTTGGTGTGGTCAGTAGTTTAATTTTAATAGGTATGCATTATTTTCTCACATATTTTCTTCTCAAAGTTTTATAATTCTATGTTCTACTTAGGTGCAGGATTCATTTTTACTGAATTCTTGTGTGCTAATTATGGATTCCAGCTCATTTTACTGCATATAGGGATCTAATTCCTGCATGAAAGTGAAACAGTGATGTCCGAGTCTTTGTGACCCCACGGACTATAGCCTGCCAGGCTCCTCTGTCCATGGAATTCTCCTGGCAAAGATAATGAGGTGGGTTGCCATTTACTTCTCTGGGGTATCTTCCCGACCCAGGAATTGAACGTGGGTCTCTTGCACTGCAGGCAGATTCTTTACCGTTCAAGCCACCAGGGAAGCCCAGTTCCTGCACGTGGATATTCAATTGCTTCAGAACCACTTTTTGAGAGACTATTTTCTCAATTGAATTGTCTCTCATCCTTGTTAAAAAAAAAAAAAAAAAAAACCTAGCTATCTATATGTGTGCAGTTCTGTTTTTTGTTTTTCTATTTGTGTATTTTCATGTCAATGTCATATCGTTTTCATTAATGTAACTTGTATCCATTTTGAAAACAGTGTTACTCTTCTTCTTTTAAAGTTATTTTGACTAATCATTCTTGATTTCCTTTAGCAAGTCATAGATTATTCCTCCAAAGCATACCTTCAATCCAGTTATTTCTCTCCATCTTTTGCATCATCCTAGTTGAGCTAGGATTATTGTAATAGTTTTCTAATCTCTCCATTTCCTCCTTTACATTCTCCTTCAGCCCACTGTAACATTCATCACATAGCAATGTTTTTGAGCTTTAAAAACTGCAAACCAAGTCAAGTTACACTTCTTAAAATCCTTTAAAATACTTCTCACTGCACATAAAAGTCCTAACTCCTTACAATGTTTTATAAGATACAAAAAATTTGACCAACATTATCTTGAATTATTCCCACCCTCCTTATCTCTGCTTCAGTTACACTGCACCTATCCTTTCTAGAAGATTCTAAATTCTTTCTTACCTTAGAACCTTGCCATCACATAGAATTTTTTTTCTTCTGGTTTTGTGGTATGACTATGCTCTCTCAGGCTTCAAGTCTTGATGATCTAAATAATATCTCTGCAGACAAGCTTTCACTAACTTTCCCATTTAAGTACTCTGTTGTTTGTTATCATGGAAACTTGCCTGTTATCTTTATGGAACTTGATCATCTTGTGACTATATTTTGCATTTATATAGCCATTATTTACCTATTTCATATCTGTCTCTACTAAATTGTAAACTTTGGAGCATCTGAACCATATGTCTTTGCTCACTGCTATATACCCAGCACTTAATACTGCCTATCACATAGCAGGTATTCAATACTTTGTTGACTGAATGAAGAAAATGACTGAATTTAAATCATATTTGATGTGATTTCCTGATGCTGGAAAAACGATCTTTGCTAATTTTTAATTGAGTGCTAAAATTCACAATTTGATAATAATCTCTTTTGGTCCAAGAGCTATTACTTTAAAGAAAAATTAGACTTTAATTTACGAGGTCATTTCCTAAGGATAAAGATCAGAGGGTAGAGTGAATATGTGAATATTGGTCACATGAGAAGGATATTGAGAGGAGAAAAAAAGTGAGAGAGTGGAAGAAATAAGTGAAAAAAAGAATTCTAGGACATACAATATAAACATTTCCTGTGTCATACTTACCTGTGCTAGGTGAATCCTAATTCTTATATTATTTATGAATCTACATTTGTATCGACTGTATGTTCCATTGCCTATAATATAGTTAACTATTAATTTCTTAGCCCTACTGCCAGACAGCTTGGAGTTCATGAAAGCTCTTTCAAATATCCGTAAGGAATATTCAGGAAAATACAGGGACTATGAAGGACAGGTGACATTTCTGAGAGATCAGATTGTATTTTCTACGTTCAAAATCATTGTTTTCATTTTCCCAAGAGGCTCTCACATTGAGAATTCTGTTCTCACACATAGAAATTGTTTTATGAGTTTCCAACTAAAATTAGCTGTTGGATGACTGATCCCACTCTCCTGTGATGTTTAGAATTTCTAAAAGACAGTTACTAAACTCCTCTCAGGCTTCGTGTTGAGTTTTTGTTTGTGTGCTGTTGTGTGGTTACCTGTCTGTTGGAATGTAAGTTCAGAGATTGACCTTCTAAAACTATTGGAAAATGTGGCTTACTTATAATATCTGAAATTCTATGCAGACGCCAGTTTGTCAAAGTTTATGACCCAAGTTCTTGGCCCTTTCCACCTTTCAATAGATTACACTGACTAAGTCAGGGGTAACTAGGGTTTAATGTTTGTTCACACTGGTATACTTTATTGCCCCATAGAGCTTTAACCAGCTATCATAGGGCAGACTGATCTTACCGCCAAGCTGAGATTGGGTTCAATGCAATAGAAAGGTATGGTTTCCACTTTCTTTCCACTCTTCCTGCCACATTGTCCATCAGATTCTGTCTGCTGTGTAACCTGCCTCATTTTATTGCTTTCCTATTTTTTCATTCATTAATGAATATTTATGAGGTGAAGACCATGCTCCAGGCACTAACTTAGTGCTAGAAATTTAATAATGAACTAAAGGATGAAAATATGAGCTTGAGGAGTTTATATTCTAGCAGGGAGTTAAACATTAAACAAAACAAGTAAATTATACAGTTCATTAGACAGTGTTATGCACTTTGAAGAAAAATACAGCAGGAAAAGGGAAATTAGAGAGCCAAGGGTGGTTTGGAATGGGAAGAACTGAGATGGTCAATAGGGTACAGGGACGGCCTCGCTGAGAAGATGACCTCTGCTAAGGCATGAAAGAGGTAAAGGAGAGATCCCTGTAGGTTTGGGGGACGGGGTGAGAGCTTTCTAGTTAGAATAGCAAGTGCTCCATGGCAAGAGTATGCCTGGAATACTCTAGACAGCAAGGAGGTCAGACAGTGTAGAATGGAGTAAATGAAAGGAAAGTACTGTAAGGTGAAGTAAAAGGAAAAAAGTACAGAAAAACACATTGTGTAGGATTTATACAGTATTGTAAATACTCTGGCTTTTACTCTTTGAAATGAGTCTCTTGGAAAGTCTTCACCAGATTACTGATGTGACCTGACAAATTTTAAAGCATCATTTTGGCCTCTGTGCTAAAAATAGACTTCAGTTGCTCAGTCTCTCGGTGCTGTCCGACTCTGCGACCTCGTGGACTGCAGCATGCCAGGCTTCCCTGTCCTTCCCCATCTCCTGGAGTTTGCTCAAACTCACGTTCATTGACTCAGTACTGCCAACCAAGCACCTCATTCTTTTGTCATCCCCATTCAATCCCTCCCAGCATCCGAGTCTTCTCCAATGAGTCAACTCTTCACATCAGGTGGCCAAAGTATTGGAGCTTTAGCTTCAGCATCAGTCCTTTCAATGAAAATTCAGGGTTGATTTCTTTAAGGATTGACTGGTTTGATTCTCCTGCAGTCCAAGGGACTCTCTAGAGTCTTCTCCAACACCACAGTTGAAAAGCATCAGTTCTTTGGTGCTCAGCCTTCTTTATGGTCCAACTCTAACATCGATATATGACTACCTTTGGTTTGGGAAAAACCAAAGCTGTGACTAGAAGGACCTTTGTCAACAAAGTAATGTCTCTGCTTTTTAAAATGCTGTCTAGGTTTGTCATAGTTTTTCTTCTGAAGAGCAAGCGTCTTTTAATTTCATGGCTGCAGTCACCATCTGGAGCGATTCTGGGGCCCAAGAAAATAAACTCTATCACTGTTTCCATTATTTCCCCATCTATTTGCCATGAAGTGATGAGATTGGATGCCATGATCTTCATTTTTTGAATGTTGAGTTTAAGCCATGTTTTCACTCTCTTGTTTTACCCTCATTGAGAAGCTCTTTAGTTCCTCCTCACTTTCTGTCATAAGGGTTGTGTCATTTGCATGACATGCAAAATAGTTGTCTGAAGAGGATTTACAAATAGCCGAGAAAAGAAGAGAAGTGAAAAGCAGAGAAGAAAAGGACAGAAGCACCCATCTGAATGCAGAGTTTCAAAAATAGCAAAGAGCGATAACAAAGCCTTCCTAAGTGATCAATGCAAAGAAATAGAGGAGAACAATAGAATGGGAAAGACTAGAGATCTCTTCAAGAAAATTAAAGATACCAAGGGACCATTTCATGCAAAGATGGGCACAATGAACACCCATTTGGTATGGACCTAACTGAAGCAGAAGATATTAAGAAGGGGTCGCAAAAAAACACAGAAGAACTATACAAAAAAGATTTTAATGACCCAGATAACCACAATGGTATGATCACTCATCTAAAGCCAGATATCCTGGAGTGTGAAGTCAAGGGGGCCTTAGGAAGCATCACTATGGAAAGAGCTAGTGAGGGTGATGAAATTCCAGCTGAGCTATTTGAAATCCTAAAAGATGATGTTGTCAAAGTGCTATACTCAATATGTCAGCAAATTTGGAAAACTCAGCAGTGGCCACAGGACTGGAAAAGGTCAGTTTTCCTTCCAATCCTAAAGAAGGGCAATGCCAAAGAATGTTCAAATTACCATACAACTGCACTTATTTCACATGCTTGCAAGATCATGCTCAAAATCCTCCAAGCTAGGCTTCAACAAACACTACGTGAACCAAGAACTTCCAGGTGTACAGGCTGGATTTAGAAAAGACAGAGGAACCAGAGATCAAATTGCGAACATCTGTTGAATTGGACACGACTGAAGCGACTTAGCAGCAGCAGCAGTTGGATCATAGAAAAAGCAAGAGTCCAGAAAAATATCTATTTCTGCTTTATTGACTACCCCAAAGCCTTTGTGTGGGTCACAACAAACTGGAAAATTCTTCAAGAAATGAGAATACCAGACCACCTTACCTGCCTCCTGAGAAACCTGTATGTACGTCAAGAAATAATAGAAGAGAACATAAAACAATAGGCTGGTTCAAAATAGGGAAAAGAGTACCTCAAGGTTCCATATTATCACCCTGCTTATTTAACTTCTATGCAGAGTACATCATGCGAAATGCTGGGTGGATGAAGCACAAACTGAAATCAAGATTGTTGGGAGAAATATCTCTTGCTAGACTTTTGCTTGTTTTTTAATTCTGATTTGCCTGTCACTATAGGTCAAGGATCACATCTTTACTCATAAAACACTTAATGCAGTGCTTGACATATTACAGAAAGTGAAAGTGAAATTTGCCCAGTCGTGTTGGACTCTTTGTGACCCCATGGACTATAATATAGTCCATGTAATTCTCCAGGCCAGAATACTGGAGTGGATAGCCATTCCCTTCTCCAGGGAATCTTCCCAACCCAGGGATCGAACCTAGGCCTCCCTCATTGCAGGCAGATTCTTTACCAGTTGAGCCACCAGGAAAGCCCAAGAACATTGGAGTGGGTAGCCTATCCTTTCTCCAGCAGATCTTCCTGACTCAGGAATCGAACTGGGGTCTCCTGCATTGCAGTCGGATTCTTTACCAGCTGAGCTACCAGGGAAGCCCCTGGCATATTACAGATGCTCAGTAAATAAATTTTAGCATAAATGGAATAGGTGAATAGTTTGAGAGAGCAACATTGTTATGTATTTAACTACAATGGAAAACTCTTTATTTTCCTTGCCAAGACCCTCAAGATAAGATAAAAGGAGAATGAATTTTTAAAAAGTTTCCAAATCAAGCAATAAAATTAAACAAAAACTGAGATGCCCTGTTCAGGTTATAGTAAATACTAAAAATGAAAGAGTGTAGAGAAATGAATAAGAGACAGCACCATGGAATCAGATTATAGTATAGTGGTTTAAATTCAAGCTACACATGAGGTTTGTGATATAACTTGTGTAAACCTCGGTGTTTTCCTTTCTAAAATGAAGATTTTCATAATCTAATGTCTTTATTTTGGGGGGCTCCAAAATTACTGCAGATGGTGACTGCAGCCATGAAATTAGAAGATGCTTACTCCTTGGAAGAAAAGTTATGTCCAACCTAGATAGTATTTTCAAAAGCAGAGACATTACTTTGCTGACTAAAGTC
>SJYT01026587.1:0-12617 GCA_006410635.1 Cephalophus harveyi | reverse complement strand
GATGAAGAGTTGACTCATTGGAAAAGACTCTGATGCTGGGAGGGATTGGGGGCAGGAGGAGAAGGGGACGACCGAGGATGAGATGGCTGGATGGCATCACTGACTCGATGGACGTGAGTCTGAGTGAACTCTGAGAGATAAACAGGGAGGCCCGGCGTGCTGCAATTCATGGGGTCGCAAAGAGTCGGACACGACTGGGCGACTGAACTGAACTAAATGTCTAAGTTGTCATTAGGTTTGATATGTGCAAAACTTGTATGTATAGTAAATGCTCATCAAATATTAGATATTATACTTATCCCAATTTTCTAGTCTCATTTTTATTTGGTATAAAAATGATTGAATTTAATGAAATAAAGGCAGAAGGATGTAGCTTAGTGGTGACAGCGTGTGAAAAATTGATGCTTTTGATGTGTGGTGCTGGAGAAGACTCTTGAGAGTCCCTTGGACTGCAAGGAGATCCAACCAGTCAATTTTAAAGGAAATCAACTGTGAATACACATTGGAAGGGCTGATGGCTGAAGCTCCAATACTTTAGCCACCTGATGGGAAAAACTGACTTATTGGAAAAGACCCTGATGCTAGGAAAGCTTGAAGGCAAAGAGGGCAGCAGAGGATGAGATGGTTGGCTAGCATAAGAACACAATGAACATGAATTTGTGCAAACACTGGGAGATTGTGAAGGACAGGGGAGCCTGGTGTGCTGCAGTCCATGGGGTCACAGAGTCGAATACGACTTAGTGACTGAACGACAATGAAATAAAAAAAATATTTCAAATAATACTGATAACTCGTATACAAACATTTTCATGTCTTGAACATCTTAGTAAGAGAATTGTGAACTTCTAGAAGGCAAGAAAACTATCTTGCTTTTCAGTTTATCTCCTATATCTGGTGCACACCATGCAGTACATAAGAATTTTGTCACCAAATAGACAATAAACATGAAAATATGAAGACGTTTGTCTTTCCTTCTAGTCTCTCCTCTGTAGTATGCTTTCATAGCTAGGAAAAATTAAACCAGAGTCAAGAGTGCAGTCCCTGATGAAAAACTGAGATAAGTATCATACTAAAAGTATCAAGGACTTAAAACTAAAGTAAGGAAACAGGTAGATTATGAGGTGGTTGGTAAGTCTGCAGGCCTGTTAGATAATCGTAGTGCAATTACCTTATCTGCCATCTAACCCTCAGTCTCTTTTGATTATTAGATAGCTGAAGTGTCATTTTTTAAAATTGAAAAACAAATTGATTTTGTTTTTCTGCACTGCCGCTACCAAAAAACAGTCTGCTCACATTTCATTAGTAGAACTGTCTGTATAATTTACACATAAAGCTATCATAGACTTATCATCCGAGACAGTATGCCTGGGGATAATGTGGAAATTATGCTCTTTTGAGTAACTGGGAAGGTCTCCAAGATGAGTGCCATTTCTTGGAACAGCAGAATTCTTTTCTCACATGAGCTACATGACAGAGGAGTGTTACACAGCTCATCCATGGACGCTGGCAGCCAAGTGACACCAAGACAGAGTTCCGATTCTGCATTATATAATTGGAAATCCCTGCAGTGCAATAGCTTTTCCGTGTGTACAGTGATCTAAATTAATGTCTCACTTCTGCTCGGGGAGAACTAGTCAGCCAATGATTTCAATTTTTTTTCTTTTAGTTGAGACAGACAATTTATCTTACAGAAAATTGTAGTAGATTTTTTTTTTTTGGCTTGTGTTTTTTTTGCAAAGTGAAGATATGTACTGTGCTGCCCTTCTTGCTTTTCTGCTTAATCCTTCGAAATGTATAAGCTTAGTACATTTCAGTGTGTTTGTATGTGGTCGTGTGTGTGTGTGTGTGTGTGTTTGCATTCATTCAGTTGCTATGTAACACTAAGAAGATGCCTTGGCTATTGCACATATCACTTTTACGTACAAAGTATCGTTGCTTAGTGGTCAAAATATGGGAGATACTCTTCCTAAGGTAACAGCGAGTCTTCTGGCAAATTCCAAAAATAATGCCATTGGTTATTTTATAATTACTATCAGAGCTGTTTCCTGTGACGTTCTTTCTTTCCTGGATCTGTTTGCCTTTTTTTCAACTTGAAAGGTGTTACCGCTCTTTGATCCAATTTTTAATAAATGATTGTTTACCTATGGCATTTTTGTAATAAAAACGTGCTTCAATGGAAATTATTTCCTTTTTGTTCATTTTTGGTATGTCATGTTTTATAGTAGAACAGAACAAGGGCTTTCACCCAAAGGGAGATGATACTGATTATTTAGAAATTGGCATTTTCTCATTGAATTCAAGTGTGTGAAAACCCTTTACCTACCATTAACCTTTACTTGTATTCTCTAGAATATTCCAAAAGAAAAACATTTTTACATGAAAAAGTGTGTCCAGACAGAGAAAGAAAAGGATGTATGTTTTATGGAAAACAAAACTTTTCCTCTGTATACCACTTGCAGATATTTCTAGCTCAGCTGCCCTAATCTATGCTTCCACATTATCTTTTTGGAACCCTGGCAACAGTTTCCTAACTGGATTCTTCATAGGTACTCTGATCCTCTCTAAACTGTTCTTTGCACATAGAATTAAGATTGCATCATGTCAACCCCTTCTGCTCCTCAAAACCAATCACATACCAGGCTTAACATTCTTCAATGGATTTCCTTTGTTCTTAGGATAAGAAAACAGACTCTTATCATGGCATACAGCCCCCTTCATTCACTCCCTGCTTCTCCTTCTCTGAGCTCCCATCTCACTTACCTTCCTTCATGCTCCCAAAGAGGCCAAGTTCCCTCCCACCCACACATAGATCCTTGTTCTTGAAGCACAGCAGCTCACATTTTTTATCCTGTTAACGCCACTCATTCTTCTGATATCAACCTAATTATCTTTTCCTTAGGGAACCTTTCCTTCACCAGCACATTTGCTCATTTCTTTTTAGTATTATACCCTCATAAGCACTGGGTTTTCCTCCTTTATGCCACTTTTTACAGTTGACAATATTACATTCATTGTGTGTAATAATTTTGATCAATGTTTACCTTCTTTAAAACATGAAAGTAGAGATTGTATCTCTTTTTTGCTTGACCTTGTATCCCACCACCAAATAGAGTGCCTGGGATATGATAGGGGTTCTATAAATACTTCTCTCTTTCATTTACGGCAAGAATTTGGCATAAAGCTTTACTAGGTTTGGTTTGGTTTTGTCTGCACAGCAGTCAGACTCTTAGTTCCCATGTCCCCTGCAGCTCAGGAGCAGAGTATGTATATTAACCACTGGACCACCAGCAAGCTCCCTGTTGTGATTAAGATAGAAAATATGTCCAGTAAATTGTGAAAGTGTATTAGAGATGTTTTTGGTGAGATGGTTTTGGTTGCCAAGTTCACCAGCTGCATTTGAAAGCAAGGATCACTTAGATTTCATGTCTGAGATGCTCATGTAAGGACATACATAGTCATATTGAACAGCAAACACGTATTGCGTTCTTACTAAGTGTCAGACAGTGTGCTAAGCTCTAAACCTGTGACAACTCATTTCTATCCACAAGTCTTCTGAGGCATAGGTGTTTCCACCGTCTGCTTTTTGTAAGTGAAGAAACTAAAATATGTTAAGTAACTTAACCTGAGATTGTAGAATTATTAGGTGAACCTCAGAACTTTGTAGGATTCTAGAACCCAGCTCTTCTACTGCCTTATTTAAAATAACATTACTAACATCTTTATGTTTTGTTTATCAAATAGAAGATGAATATTCTGTACTTTACCGAATAAGTAGAAGCAGGAGATAAACACTTACTTTTGAGGATAAGTGCAGATTTTCTGCTTTCCCTCCAGTACAAGTATAATCTATCTTATATTTTCAAAATGTAAATGATAAAATGATCATCTATTTTCCTCCTTATACTCACTTGCAAAATTTTGGGGATAGTTTGAATCAGCATACTAGAATTTTAATGCTGTTTATGACTGAGTTCAGGTATTAGTATTGATAACATGATACTTTCCACT
This sequence comes from Cephalophus harveyi, assembly GCA_006410635.1. Classification (NCBI taxonomy): domain Eukaryota; kingdom Metazoa; phylum Chordata; class Mammalia; order Artiodactyla; family Bovidae; genus Cephalophus; species Cephalophus harveyi. The sequence continues at coordinate 8,609 of SJYT01026587.1, read as the reverse complement.
TGTATATCATTTTATAGCTTCTTAGGTACTGTTGTTTACATACTAATTTTTAAAGTAATTTTTATTGGAGTATGGTTGATTTACAATGTTGTGTTAGTGTTAGTTCAGTTCAGTTCAGTCGCTCAGTCGTGTCCAACTCTTTGCAAACCCATGAATTGCCGCACGCCAGGCCTCCCTGTCCATCACCAACTTCCAGAGTTCACCCAAACTCATGTCCATTGAGTCAGTGATGCCATCCAGCCATCTCATCCTCTGTCGTCCCCTTCTTCTCCTGCCCCCAATCCCTCCCAGCATCAGAGTCTTTTCCAATGAGTCTACTCTTCACGTGAGGTGGACAAAGTATTGGAGTTTCAGCTTTAGCATCAGTCCTTCCAAAGAACACCCAGGGCTGATCTCCTTCAGAATGGACTGGTTGGATCTCCTTGTAATCCAAGGGACTCTCAAGAGTCTTCTCCAACACCACAGTTCAAAAGCATCAATTCTTCAGGGCTCAGCTTTCTTCACAGTCCAACTCTTAGTGTTAGGAGTACAGCAAATTGAATCAGTTACACATATATCCAAGTCTTTTCTAGATTCTTTTCTCATATAGGCCATTACAGAGTATTGAGTAGAGTTTCCTGTGCTATATATACAAGAGGTCCTTATTCAGTTCAGTTCAGTTCCGTCACTCAGGCATGTCTGACTCCTTGCTACCCCATGAACCACGGCACGCCAGGCCTCCCTGTCCATCACCAACTCCTGGAGTCCACCCAAACCCATGTCCATCTAGTCAGTGATGCCATCCAACCATCTCATCCTCTGTCATCCCCTTCTCCTCCTACCCTCAATCTTTCCCAGCATCAGGGTCCTTTCAAATGAGTCAGCTCTTCACATCAGGTGGCCAAAGTATTGGAGTTTCAGCTTCAACATCAGTCCTTCTAAGGAATATCCAGGACTGATCTCCTTTAGGATGGACTGGTTGGATCTCCTTGCAGTCCAAGGGACTCTCAGGAGTCTTCTCCAACACCACAGTTTAAAAGCATCAATTTTTCTGTGCTCAGCTTTCATTATAGTCCAACTCTCACATCCATACATGACCACTGGAAAAACTATAGCCTTGACTAGACAGACCTTTGTTGGCCAAGAAATATCTCTGCTTTTCAATATGCTGTCTAGGTTGGTCATAACTTTCCTTCCAAGGATAAGCATCTTTAAATTTCATGGCTGCAATCACCATCTGCAGTGACTTTGGAGCCCAGAAAAATAAAGTCAGCCATGAAGTGAGGTCATTATTAGTTACCTATGTATTTTATATACAGTAGTATGTATATTTCAATCCCAGTCTTTCCATTTACTCCTCCCCCTTACCATGTTTGTTTTTTACATCTGAAATTCTATTTCTGTTTTGTAGATAAATTTATTTGTACTCCCCCCTCCCTTTTTTTTTAGATTCATTGCTGGTAGACTCTTTACCAACTGAGCCACTAGGGAAGCCCCTTTAGATTACACATACAAGCAATATATGATATTTGTCTTTCTGTCTGACTTACTTCACTTAGCCTGACAATCTCTAGGTCCACCCATGTTACACCCTAAATTTAATTCTCTCAACTATCCCATAAGACAGAAATTAAGATCTTCTTAAAGATACAAAGGTAAGAATGAGCTCTCCAACCTAAAGTGGATGGCTCGGTCAGGGGTAGGCTCCAGATCTTCTGACCCCAAGACCAGTTACGTGGGTTTTGTCATCAGAGTGCCTCTCAGTTACCTCAACAGCACAGGATAATCTGCCTCTGGGATACATATCCACAGACAATGTCTGAATGCTATTCAATGTCTGCTGAAATATTTTATTGCCATGTGTTTTCCTTTGTTTAATCTCTACTGTGAAATTCATTAAACATGATTTGTTGTATGGAAAAGAGAGAAACTAAAGTTTCGGATATCTTTTCTTGGATTAAGACATTTACCTGTCAAGCTACACATGCACATACATGCATATATATTTACTTTGTGTATACTTTATATTTAAGCGTTAGTGATTATTTTACAAGACTGCAGAGAAAGTATGATTAGCAACATTTTCTTCACAGCTCATTAGTATCATGATTTCTAGTAAAAATGGTCTCAAACTGAGCTTAATGCTGCTATTTTCTTATTGTTAGCTGCTGGGAATAACAATAAGTACAAAACATTTAAAGAGATGTTAAAACAATTAAAGTGGCATTTTTATGATAGGTTATAATATTAAGGCACAAACGATAGAGCTTTTAATGCAATAATTATTGCCTTTTTTATTTTATGAAAATCTATTTTCTAGAACCTTTCTTTTTAATCTTGCTCTGTTTACACCAAACCATTAAAACTTTCTTCAGTGTAGCATTAGCACAGGAAATGAGTGACAACAAGGTAGCCCGCCTGACCTCCAGACCTCCCCGTTTTTAACTTTGAAGGCCTGAGAGCTAGCTGACATTCTACCAGCACTACCAGAATGTAGTAGGAATGAAAATAACAAATTTTGAAGAATGTTTTTTACTTATTGAATAGCCCAAAGTAGAGTATGAGTTAGATTTCCTATCAAGTTTTGACTCTCTTTCAGAGTACATTATACAGACTTGCTTCCCTGGTGGTTTAGGCGATTAAAAATCTGCCTGCAATGCGGAAGACTTGGATTCCATCCCTGGATTGGGAAAATCCCCTGGAAAATGGAATGGCAATCCACTCCAGTATTCTTGCCTAGAGAATTCCATGGACAGAGGAGCCTGGCGAGCTACAGTCCATGGGATCACAAAGAGTCAGACATGACTGAGCAACTAACACTTTCACTTCAATTTATATTAACTTGCTACCACATTGCCTCTCATTGTGGCTAGGAAGATGGGAATTATATGAGTGGACAGAAGTAAGATAAACATTTAACTCACTATTTTTTCATTAACATAATCCTAGATATTAACCTATAAGTCAGCCTAGGGTTGTATCAGTCGTTACACTTGGTTATCTCACATCAAAATTGCAGCACACAGTGCTCTGAGGTTCTGAGTCAAAAGCTCAAATGTTGCGATAGTCTTTGCTTCATTTTGCGAAATACAGCCGTTCCTTTTTAACAGTTTTTGACCTTCATAGAGAAATTTCAATTTAGACCTAGATAACATCATGCTTTTGGATTTCTCCCTCGAATTGCAGTAAACTTTATTAAATATTTATATGTCTCACTTTGTGAGACAATTGTGGAAAGCATTTGCTCTTTGAGGAAGATGAAAACTCTGACACTCAGAAGACACAGAGTATATAATAGCAGTGACCATGAACTCAGAAAGACCTTGGGTAGAGTCCTGGTCCTGCCACCTACTAGCTTTGAAGCAGTAACACTAAATGATGGAAAGCATGGCGAATGACCTCTGCCCTACCTAACTGCCAGAGTCATCAGATTCTGCAAGTGATAATTCGATGAAGCTTCGTGCCAAGTACCTCCATCATTTTTATCATTTACACAAGGTCTAACAAATTAACAGTTCTTATATCTTGCTTCCTAATACCAGAGTCAGTGATATCCAGTCACAAAGTGAATGGTGCAGAAAGTGTAGGTCTGGAATTACCAGATTACTGCAGAAAAGTTGGTCATGTTAGCAAGGCTGTGATGGTATCCATGGACTTCATTAGCTGTCTGTTTTTAATCTCAGCCCTATGTAGTGCTTTAAACGGCAGGGCTTTTGAGAATGGGTATCCCACATTGAGAGTCAAGGTTAAACTTATATAGGGTGATAGCAATTGGTGATTGGCCCTGGCTAGTGTCCTCATCTCTTTCAGGAACTGTCAAGAGTATTTATGATTATGCTGATAATGGCATGGATAACCAAATGTCCTGTTGCTATCATTATAACATAAAATATGGTGTGTTTTTCAACTTCTTTTAAGTTAGAAGCCAATGTCTTTGAGGTGGTAATGGTGGTGGAATAAGCCAGTAATGAATCATCTAACTTTAGCATCTTTTTTTCTCTTAAAGGTCATTTGTCATCACAGCTAAGTATACACTTAGAGAAGGAAATGGCAATCCACTCCAGTACTCTTGCCTGGAGAATCCCATGGACGGAGGAGCCTGGTGGGCTACAGTCCACAGGGTCGCAGAGTCGGACAGAACTGAGCAATTAACTAAGTATACACTTGGTCTAGCTCACTCTCTCTTATCTACTCCATACAAGGATCAAGACTCCTTTCTTCTTTTTTTAATTGACATAACTATTGAGTAGATAGTACACCAAATGACTCGAAAAGCAGAAAGTGTGAAAATACATGAAAAGTCTTCCTGCGTCCCTGCTCACATCCTTAATTTATATACATCCTTCTCCACCCAGCAATAAACAGGGTAACCCTGCTATAGATTTCTTGTTTATATTTACAGAAATACTTTTTAATAGCTGCAACTCTATAAATATATATTATTTGTCTTTCTTTAAAAAATGTGAATATGTTAGCATACATAGTTTGGCATTTTGATTATTTTTATTTAATATCTTAATCTTTCTTTTTAGGCAATACTCACCCATGTAATTATATGTATAAAATTATCCTTTTGATGGGTTGGTTCTCAGGATATACTTCTGTAACTTTTTTTCAGTTTTTCTTAAGAAACTGGGGAAAGGCGTGGTAACTGGTTTGTCCAGAAATTGAGAAAAAAAACATGTGAAAAGAGTTAGATGTAATTCTGTTTATGTTTTGAGGATGGGTCCTCTCAGTACATGCTGTTTGAAGCTCTGAGCATCCTGTTAAATGTCCTTCCTGTTTTTCAAAGGAAAGTAAGGTCTATGAATATATATTCTCCAACTCAAGTTGTTAGAATAATGACCTGACATTTAAAGAAAGTCACAAGTATCTAGTCAATTTGTCTTTTAGAGATAGCTAAGAAAAATCTTGGTCAAATTGGTATTTATCACAGAGTTTACATACCTAGGCATTGCCTGCCTTTCTCTGTTCTTTAAATATATATTTTTTGGAGACAGATGACGTTTTTCTTGAGCTTCTCTGATAGCTCAGTGGTAAAGAAGCTGCCTGCCAACGCAGGAGATATGGATTTGATCCCTGGGCTGGAAAGATCCCCTGGAGAAGGAAAGGGCAGCCCACTCCAATATTCTTGCCTGTGAAATTCCATGGACAGGCAGCCTGGTAGGCTACAGTCCATGGGATTGCAAAAGAGCTGGACAGGACTTCGTGACTAAACCACAAGGTCTTTCTTAGTTGGCCCTAATGTATCCAGCTCATGTTTTCAGCAAAGTTTAGCATAGTTTTCTCTCAGTAGGGACAAAAAAATAAAAGTTTAAACACAGTTGATAAAATTCAGAATTTATGATCCTAACTAAAAGTACATTATTTATAGAATTGGTATTTCTTAAATATTTATTCATTAAAAAAACCACACACTGGTCATGAGTACCGTTTGACAGCTTTTAGTTATGTAAATTATTTCTCTCCTGACTGAATAATTACATGATGGACTGGTTTCTAGAGTATCATATACTTAATGTGAGTTTGTAAAAATCCTTTAATCATATAATTGCTAGTTTATCAAGTAGAAAATATGGGTCTGAGAACACTATCATTATGTCATTATTCTCCACAAAAGACTGTGAAACACACTGAAGAGGCCATTATGAGGCAAATAACAGTTTTCTATGTGTCTAAATTTGCAAGGATTAAAAAAAAAAAAAGAACAGCAAAGAAAATGCCTAAAGGTGAAGAGTTTAAGATCTAGCCATGCGGTTTATCTTGTGTCTCTATCTGTGAAAATCAGTCCAGACAAAGGAAGTGAATAGGTAAGAGTAGAACAGTAAAGCTGGTGGATTATCTAACTCAATGAGTGACACTAATATTTAATAATTGATTCAGTAAATTCCATGTAGAAAGCCTAAAGGAAATAAACTTGAGACTCAGTGTTTGCCTTAGGGTCTAGTTTCACTGTTTTTGTGCTTGTTATGATTGAGTATACTATTTTCAAATGTGACTACAAGAGAACAGTTTAAATTCACTTGGTCTAAAGACAGTAGGAAACAGGCATATAGCCTGGAATGATTAAATGGTACATTCAAATCTAGTTTTATAGAGCTCAAAGATTAAAAAGTGTTGTTCTTTTTTTGACTCAGTGGGTATCATGAGTCAGAAAATCTGACTTTCAATAAAGTTTGCTGCTGCTGCTAAGTCACTTCAGTCGTGTCCAACTCTGTGTGACCCCAGAGACGGCAGCCCCCCAGGCTCCGCCATCCCTGGGATTCTCCAGGCAAGAACACTGGAGTGGGTTGCCATTTCCTTCTCCAATGCATGAAAGTGAAAAGTGAAAGTGAAGTCGCTCAGTCATGTCTGACTCTTCGCGACCCCATGGACTGCAACCCACCAGGCTCCTCCGTCCACGGGATTTTCCAGGCAAGAGTACTGGAGTGGGGTGCCATTGCCTTCTCAAAGTCTAGAAAAGTGAAAAAGTGAAATTGCAGTTGCTCTGCTGTGTCTGACTCTTTGAGACTCCACAGATTGGTATGTAGCCCACCAAGCTCCTCCATCCATGGGATTTTCCAGGCAAGAATACTGGAGTGGGGTGCCATGTCCTTCTCCAGGGGATTTTCCTGACCCAGGGATCAAACCTGGGTCTCCCACATTGTAGGCAGATTCTTTACCATCAGAGCCACAAGGGAAGCTCAAAGCCCATGGTAAAACTACTCTACCTCTGGGTTTAGTGTGAGAAGACAAGACTCCTATAAGCCTCTTTTTTGCCAGTATATATTTGTTTTATATATGTATGTGTGTGTGTGTGTGTATATATATGTTTCTCTCCTCCCCCATTTTTAATGGTTATACCTATAGCACTGTACAGGAGGAAAACCAAAACCATAATGTTAGATCTATAGATAACTGGGAAGGGTTGAAGATGTTCCTATATTGTGGCCTCAAGATTAGGTAATTGTTTACTCTATTATTGTTTAATCTGCTATCAAATCTAGCTCATGATTATATCCAGATAATTTATATTTTCATGTAATAAAAGCATTTTTTCTTCAATAAAGTAGTCATTTAAAAAAATAATAGGTTGCTAAATCACTGCTAAACTTTGCTATTTAATTCTTTGATTTCCCTCCACTTCTTAAAAAGAAACTAAAAATATTGTAAAAAAATTATTTTTTCAAGATTTCGCTTTGTTACCAAGTCCAAGCTCACACTGTTTACCATATGACAGGCCAATAAATTGAGAGATTAGTTATTGGGGCAAGGAATGGTGGCTTTATTTGGAAATTCCACAGACCAAGAAGATGGCAGACTCGTGTTCTAAGAACCATCTTGCCCAACTTAGACTTCAGGCTTCTTTTATACTAAAAGAGGAGGGAATGAAGTCAATCATTTCCCGGTTTGTGTCAGCCTTCAGAGAGGATGTGTTAATATCTTCCATCCTGTAGTCATTCACATGTGGGCCTGGTCAGGATCTTTCCTATGAGCTAAACAAATATTTTTTAACTTCATGTTCGTTATCTGGGAGTCAGAGTTCCCAGAGAGGGACCATTTTGTGTAAGCTTAAAGGGAGCATTTCTTTAATGATTAACTTGTATTAGAATAAAAAGGTTCTTCTCTGTACAAATAAGCCAAAATTAGTGAAAACGGCTTCATTTTTTATTATTTAGATCTGTCAGGAAAATCTGGAGCTGGAGGTCTGCTGATTGGTGACTTCTATGAGTCAGACTGGTAATAGTGTGGAGTAGGTTTTAGAGTCTGGAGTTAGTGGGTCACAAAGTGTGGGTTTCAATTCTGGCTCTGCCACTTACCTCTCTGTGACTTTGATCAACTTACTTAGCTTCCCTGTACCTCAATTTCCCCATCTGTAAAATGGAGATGGGGAAATTAGGTACCTCCCAGAAGATTAAAGGCCGTTTTGTAAGAAAAAGGCTGAGAGCTCAGTGGGGCAGGTTGTCCACACTTTTATTAAAGGTCAGTTCTTGGTTTATGTCTCAGTAATCCTTCTTGTTCTCTGGATCTGTGGTGTTCCCTCTTCCTCCTAGACCTTCTTACAAGTCTATGATACCCCCTTCCACAAAAAATGTTGGTATTTAAAACATAACTAGAATTTGTTTAAAAAGTGTTTCTGACGCTTAATAGCTGAGTAATCTTGAGAGGGTTCTTTAATTTCCAAGTCTAATTTTTCTTATTTGTAGGTATCTGTTTTCTTGTGAAGCTCAAATGACATATTAAATGTGAAAATACTTTAAAAGCTGAAAATTGTTAGAGATTATAACTGCAAATTGTTAGCGAGCTATAGAAAAGAAAAAATCATGTCCTTGCCTTTTTCTTTTTAAACAAAAATTATTTTTCCATTTGAATAGATCTTTAGTTTGTAAAACTGAAAAATACAGAAAAGCAGAGAGAAGAAAGAAATTTATATCTCTTCCACTCAGATATTGTTAGTTCTTTGATATAGTTCTATTTACTTTCCAGGCATCATATTATTTACGTTATACTGTGGAAATGTACGGAGAAGGCAATAGCAAGCCACTCCAGTACTCTTGCCTAGAAAATCCCATGGATGGAGGAGCCTGGTAGGCTGCAGTCCATGGGGTCGCTAGAAGTCGGATGCGACTGAGCGACTTCACTTTCACTTT